>JAABNY020000095.1:31115996-31141307 GCA_015164015.2 Brevimyrus niger | reverse complement strand
TGTGGTGGAACGGGAGCTTCGTGCCCTGGATGTGCATCCCACAAATCTCCATCAACTGCAAGATGCTATCCTATCAACATTTCTAAAGAATGCTCTCAGCACCTTGTTGAATCAATGCCACATAGAATTAAGGCAGTTCTGAAGGCAAAAGGGGGTCAAACACCACATTGGCTTCTAGATGCTACTAGTCATAATTTTGATTTCAGATATCCAAACGTAAAAAACACATTCCATATACACTCACCTAAATGATTATTGGGAACACCATACCACTCTTCTCTGCCACCTCTCATCTGTTCTGCCAGTTTAAATAAGCCCGCAATTCACTCCAACAAATGGACTGTGCCGAATACATTACAGTCACGTTTGACACATAATACATATGTTGCCTATACGTAATCATAACATAGGGCTTACATGGCTGAACTTAGAGTTCACATAACTACAACGTAGAAACCATGTGACTACAAGGTACAGGGCACATACTGCATACGTATAGCCCCTACGTCAAAAGGGGTGTGTACCTGTATGCCAACCAATAGCATGGATGCAACAAAGGTACAAACATCTTCAAATGATCAAACTGGCAGGTTTTAACATGAGTTATAACATGTAACTAATGTACGTGTTAAGATGATACTTGTTTGCATGTTGACACGTCAAAACATGACACGTTAACACTAGGATGTCAAAGTAGACGTTAAGTCCCAAATGGCCTTCCATAGCGTAGCGCTGGATAGTCGCGTACCTAAATTTTACATATATTAATCATAATAGATATCATTCATTACTGCTGTTTAAAAGATTATATTGCAGTATGTTTTGCACATACATACACGTTAAAAATGTCTAAGAATAGGAACATATATGGTAAAAACAATGTTCTGTCAAAAGTACAAAGCTACATTTAAAGGAAAGACGAGAATATTTCTCCTCCGAATTTCAAATCTCTGTAAACACTACACTAAGAAGTTACTTTGTATATTTTGTACAGATACATATGTTTTTACTTTAATAAGTCACCTGTTTTCTTGTCCAAAAAATAAAATAATATGGAATGCCGAGAATATTTAAAATTTATCGAGATGAGGTTGCGTATTGATTTTGAGGACGGACTACCAGTAAAACTTCACTCCTGCTAATCATAGTAAGGAAGAGCGTCCTGTTAAACTCCACTTCCTGTAAAACTTCACGTTCCACAGCAGCTGTAGCCAGACCCTTCTCGATCTTGGAGTAGCAGAGGATCCCGAGTTCAGAATCCAAGATGGCGGTGCCTTTTATCAACAGAAGGGAAAGTTGTAGTTTTATACTGTTTAAGCACTACTCATTTGTGGCGTATTAAATCAGTTGCACACACTATACCGTTCAACTTATTTGTGGACGTGTTGCTACGGAGTTATATACGTAAAGGACCGCATGTAATGTGTTTTCAAGTAATATTGCTAACAATAGCAATATACCGGGCTAGAATTGGATTTCATGATTAGTCAGATTATTTGTCCTTTTTACGGTGGTCGGGGCTAATTATAAGTGAACGAAGATAATGTAATCTGTGTCTATGCGTACTCTAGCTTTTTGATTTACATTTCTAACTGAATCTAAGCAAAACTTTGATATTAAACCTACTACATGTCCCTCAGTATATATATGCCTAAATCACACTGACTGCTAATCTGTTTCACTAATACAATAGGATTTCAAATAATAATGATCGGCAAAACACTTGCTGAAACCATCAAGCACCTGTTTTTTCCAGGGGTTTTAAACGTTTTTAAACAATGAGACACGGCGGTCACGTGACTGATGTTTCGAAACATTTCGTAAACTCCGTATCGAGACCAAACGTTTCGGACGCCTTCGGAACGGATCTATCCTGGGTGCCGAAATTCCCATCTCTAACTTTTACTCCACTTTAAAAGATTTTATTTCGCACGGGGCATAATAATGCGAGTTGTGCCTCAGAAAGAGCAACGTAAAATACGGCGTATGGCCTTCAGGTGACATTAATGCTTTTCTCTATGTGCTAAATGAAATTGCCATTATGTATTACACCCAGTTCGACGTGCTGTGAAGTTACTTAAACTAACCCAATAATTCACAACATATAAGGTGAAGGTTAAGCTGCACGATGACACCCATTGGCCGAAGTCGTGTCTGTTATTTGATACCTACGCGGAATCATGTCCAATAAGAATCTGAAATTTCTGTTCGAATATAAGCGGCAGGCCAATCTTTTAGAAGAAAAGAAAACGAGCCCTTACGTCATACGCCGCTTTTTCCGCCCTCTGAATCGCTGCTCTGGAAGTTTTGAAACAGGAAGAAAGGGGGGAGAGGTATTAGAATACGCCTCGAAATATATTTTTAAAGTGATTCACTAGGATATCTTTATATTTTTGTTATGGTGTGGTGAACGAATAAAATAATTCGTCGACTAGGTTCGCTAGTATCTGGCCAATTAAAGAGTTGAGCACCCTACCACATTGTTAGTAAGTTCGAGACTTAACGATTGACGAAAAAACTACAAAGTAGTAAAATGGCGGAGCCGGAAAAATTAAATATTGATTCCATCATTCAGCGTCTTCTTGAAGGTAAGAATCGTAAAAAATCATATAACCATTGAAAAATTACCATGTTTATCAATATCTTGGGGAGCGTGGAAGCGTGCGACGAAAGATGTATTCTACAAGTACCTCACATCTAAGTGTTTTTAAGTCTTTGAGTGTCTCCTGAAGTGAGTCTGTTACTACATTAATGTTTGTAGTGAGATATCGCTGGTATCTTGCATGAAATAATTAAAGGAGGTGGGTAATAATGAAAATACTGAGGAAACGTATACCTTTTGATCATTGATGTTGCATGTCTCCGCTAAAATTGGCGTGGTTGTGGATCACTGGATGGCTGACGCTTTGGATAGGAAATCACTGGAAGTGTTTGCCTGTCTATTTGGGGTAGTTGTGAAAGACAATTGTGTAGTTGTTCTGCGTGCCTTTTAAAAATGTACGTGCGTTGGAAATTAATTGGGGTTAAAATGCTTTGTAGTTTTTTAGTCAAACACAATTGAGACGCGTAATGTAATACATTGAAGGTTATTTTTTATTGGATATTGCAATTTTCAGCTTATCCTTAAGTCAGCAGCATTGCCTCACACCCCTGGAAACTGGGTTCAAGTCTCTTCCAGGGTTCTCTGTGTAGACCAGGGTAGCCAATCTTATCCGCAAAGGGCCGGTGTGTATGCGGGTTTTCGCTGCAACTCCCTAATTAGGTTACTAATTACTAATTAGAGGACTGATTGGCTGAAGAGTCCTCACACCTGGGTTTGTACAGCTGATCTACAGGTTATCCCAAAAACCTGCATACACACTGGCCCTTTCCAGATAAGATTGGCTACCCCTGGTGTAGACTGTAGAGTTTGCATGTTCTCCTCATGCCATCTTGGGATTTCATCTGCCCCCCCCCCCCCATCCCATCCAAAAGGATGACTGAAGCTGATTGAAGTTACCATATTGTCTATAGGCAGTAGTGTGAGTGTGTGCTATGCAATGGGTTGGCACCCCATCCTGGTTTGTTCTATGCCTTGTGCCCATAGCCTCCAGGATAGGTTCCAGACACCCCACAACCCTGAATAGGACAAGTGGTTTCAGGAAAGGGGAGGGTGGACCTTATTGTTTAATTTTGATGTTAAGCCAAGATTGAGGAAGAGGTTGATTGAACAAAACCAGCACACAGCATAGAACAAGGGTGGCAGTATAATGGAGGAAATTGCATGTAAACTTCGCAACACGCTTAACCAGAGGGATACAGAATTGTACCATTATGATTGTTGTTGCGTTTGTAAGCCCCAAATTAAGCAGCTAAGCTAAAAACCGTAAGGTAGCACTCAAAGCCTGAGAGGTTGGACTTGCTGAATTTGGGTGAATCCTTCAGGCAAACAACCAGGTCAAAACCCAGACCAAGAACTTGGTGAAAGATCCACTGAGTCTCTTCTAGGCATTTGGGTGATGCGCAGGAAGCATTTTTCTAAGAAATGTCTTACACTTGTATATTCTACTCACTCTGCACAAGTTCAGAACTTTATGTCAGTTCATCTTTTGTTTCCTTTTATTGCATAGGGGTTTTCCTCTTACTGTTCATTGGGGAAGGACAGCAGATTTCCTTGTGATAATATGGCAGCCCCTGCGAAATTAAAAGAAATTATAAAAGGAATAATGGCATGGTGTACCAAATCTACCATTATGTGCAGTCCAGAGTCGACAGTTCAAATCTCTTTGGAATGTGGGAGGGAACCAGATAAAGGACTGTCAGTGTGCTCCGTTCAAATGTAACATTAATTATACCTGGAAATGCTGTACCTTAGTGATAAGATTACATGGAAAATGCTGTGTAAGCCTGTTAAATAGACAATGAGTGGTTATGGGGTTTAACCAACCTAATGCTTGCATGCAATACTGTAATGATATTGAGTTTTTTCCCTTTTCTTCCAGAGTGTATTGTTTTTATTTAATCATGCTTCACTGTGGTGCTTGACCCTCTACAGTAAAAGGCTCCCGGCCAGGCAAGAATGTCCAGCTTACAGAAAATGAGATTCGTGGCCTTTGTCTCAAGTCCCGTGAGATTTTCCTCAGTCAACCAATTTTGCTTGAACTTGAAGCACCACTCAAGATTTGTGGTGAGTTGAAGGGCTTGCTGGGACATAATGATGATGACGCCGTCTGTAAAGGAAAAAAAAAAACTTGAAAACAGGTGGCTTTATTTACTTTTTGGTTGAATGATGGAGTAGCTAGGTACATTTTCTAAAATCATCTTTCTAATGGATAATCTATGGATTGCTGTGCAGAGTGTATTGATGGGACCCCCGTTAACGGTGCATACCGTTCTAATAGTTAAACTTTATAATGCGATAATTCTCCATATAGAACCTTTCAGCATTGCAGTATTTATAGCTACTGCTTCAGTCTGTGCCTGAATTTATATTACACACAATGATATATTACTGATACCTTGTAATTGTTCTCTTCACCTACCACATTTTGTGTCCCATATCTTGGGGGTCACTGTACAGGGGCAGCCAACATGTGGTGCCCGTGGAGCTGGGGGTTAAGGGCTTTACTCAGAGCCCCAGAGAGATGTCACTATTCTGCCTAAACCAGGCTTGAACTAGCACAGGCACAGGGAATTAGTCCTCTGAGCCACTCTGCAATTAACTGCATTTAGGTAAAGCGAAATCCCTATTATTGTATCATTGGGTTCATTGGGTAATAGTTATTAAAATCATACCAATTAAGGCATGCATTTTGTTGCCAAGAAAAAAATACTGTAATCAACAAAACGTCTATGGAATTTATTAATTTGTAATTTCTAAGTGGATATAATCAGTAAAACATGTAACTAGCTATATACACATTATTAATCTAATAAAATGTGTGAGTGAAACGATTCTTATTGAACTAAGTGCATGGTTATAACCAATAAAACATATACTGTGACACCGCCAGACAATTAAGAAATACTGTGATACAAATTTTTGGTCATGCTGCCCAACACTTGATCTCCAAAACTTAGGATAGATAATTAATGATTAACAGGTTTCTCACAGGTATTACTGAAAAAGAATCTATGTGGCTGAGCTTGAAATATATAACTCGTCCAGCATCTTACTATTGGCAAGTCTTGTGTCTTTATGTCTGTCTGCCTGCCTGCCACTCTATTTATCTAAATTAAATCTTTGTTGCTATGGCTACATAGGTGATGTCCACGGACAGTACTATGACCTCTTGCGGCTCTTTGAATATGGAGGCTTTCCCCCAGAGAGCAACTACCTGTTCCTCGGGGACTATGTGGACCGAGGCAAGCAGTCGCTGGAGACCATCTGCCTGCTGCTGGCCTACAAAATCAAATTCCCTGAGAACTTCTTTCTTCTGAGGGGCAACCACGAGTGTGCCTCCATCAACCGCATCTATGGCTTTTATGACGAGTGTAAGTAAAGGGTGCTGAGGCAGTGTGCCTCCGTCAGCAGTGTATGGCTTTTATAAAGGAGTGTAAGTGAAGGGCGCTGAGGCAGTGTGCCTCCGTCAGCTGTGTATGGCTTTTATAAAGGAGTGTAAGTGAAGGGTGCTGAGGCAGTGTGCCTCCGTCAGCTGTGTATGGCTTTTATAAAGGAGTGTAAGTGAAGCGTGCCAGGGCTGTGCTCACACAGTGCTCTGTATGATGTCTCACTTTTGCCGTTTTGATTTGGTTGTATGTAGTGAATTCCTTGGGTACTCTAATATTTATGCTTGCTGGTTCCCTGCAGGTAAAAGACGATATAACATCAAGTTATGGAAGACTTTCACTGACTGCTTCAACTGCCTTCCTGTGGCTGCGATTGTAGATGAGAAGATTTTTTGCTGCCATGGAGGTATGGTGTCCATCTATCTTTCTCTGTGTGCGTTTGAAAGGGTGCTTGAGTGCAGGCGAGTCAGAATCCATACCCATGGGGAACATTACTATCTTCCCTGTGTCACCCTATTTTTACCAAGCAAGGTAAATGTTGTGAAGTGTCTCCTGCTAGAAACCTGGGCCGGTATAAAACTTCCTGAGATTGGTCTTAAGAATGGTCATATACTTGGACTTAAGAGTTAAAAAATTCTTAGCAAAAATTGGACCTAAAAGCATTGTATAAGGCCCAATCCCATTTCTCCTCCCTTAACCCTACCACTAGATTTCGAGGGCCCTCCCTTCAGAAGTTGACTTCACAGATCGTAGCCACAAGGAGCAGGGCTTGAAATCTTTACCTAGGAATCGGGACACCACTCACTTATGGCTTGCCTGGTTTGCTCGGGAGTCCCTGGAATAATACAACATGCTTATAACATGGACAAGTCACTTTAAAATTACAACATGATTATATCACTGGTGTGTCCCTAGAATATTACAAAATGATTGACGATTTGTGGATTAGCATTCCTTTGGTAATGGCACACATTTAAAATTAAGCATATTGCATGCAATATTTCTATGAAACATGCACACGTTTTGCATAAACAATATGTCAGGAACAATATTTTGCATATTACACGATTTAGAATAATGCACTTAGAAGACTATTGCACCAAATACAGAAAACAATCAGGAGTGAGTTTCCCAAAAGTGTCGTAGCCAAAAAACTATGTGAAAGACTTTGAATGCTCTCTCTCTGAATAAATACGTTTTTTATTCTTCAACGGTTTTGTGAAACTCACCCCTGCTCGTTTTTTTTCTTTAAATACTACAGAGATTCCCACAATGCATTGAAATACACAAGAAAAGTAAAATGGCTAGCAGTGTGGGTATTTTCTTCTTTCACTCGGTTTTGAGTCAGCATCTAAAAAATCTGTTTCGAGGGCTATCTTAAGGGCTGAACACCACTATTCCTCGCTGGTAAAAAGAAATGGGACAACACTACCCTACGCGGGTACGCGCAAAACGGTAGGACTTAGTGCAGGTATTGGGATTGGGCCTAAGGCTGCTAAAAGTAACTTTCAGCAAAGTCCAATTCCTGTTGTCCAATTCAAGTGCTGACGGAGCCGGCATTTAAGTGTTGTGGAATGAGGACTACAACTAAAATCCCGCCCCAAATACCGAGTTAAACCAATAGAGGAGCTGCACGGTGAATATATTAGTGGCATTAAATGATTAATGTACCGCTTTATACAACATACCTTTCTGTGATCATAACTTTAATTGGTTGTACGAAAATCTACCTAGCACATCACCAATCAATTTCCACTAATAGATGCACATGTTTTATAAATTATGGGTCAAATGCAAAACTCATAGCAAGACATTGGATTCTAAAAGAAAACCAAACTGGATGACAAACAAAACGGTTCTTTTGGCACAGTTGGTGCTTAAATTGAAGGACATAGTGCGAGGAAACTTAACACTTAAGAATGTTTATGCATGCCACTTAATCTTAAGTCGGGGAGTAGGAGCAAAATCACGTCACTCTTAGAGTTGTGATGCATTTAAGAGTGAAATTTCACTCTGAGAAGTTTTATGCATACCAGCCCTGATGTTTATCTCCATCCTCATGTCTAGATGCTACTATAATCAAAGTCTGGAAGAAATGGCTTTAGTGTAGCTGTGAATTATCAGTTTATGCCCACTTAATGCAGTCTACTGGATCAGTCTATTGGGTGTTTAGGAAATATATTCTTAGCTGGAACACAATGAATGCCAGTTTCGTTTACCTGTACCTCCATGTGTTCTAGGCCTCTCCCCAGACCTGAGTTCGATGGAGCAGGTGCGCCGCGTAATGCGTCCCACAGACGTGCCTGACCAGGGCCTGCTGTGCGACCTGCTGTGGGCCGACCCAGACAAGGATGTGCTGGGCTGGGGTGAGAATGACCGCGGAGTGTCCTTCACGTTTGGAGCAGATATGGTGGCCAAATTCCTGCAGAAGCATGACCTGGACCTCATCTGCAGGGCACATCAGGTCAGTAACAAAAAAATGATATACAGTTGTCTATGGCTGAATGATTTAGCAATATTGAATGGAAATCTGATATGGAACAACGTGTTTTGCAAGTTTGGGATATGCATTATACAGCACATCTGACCCAGAATTTAAAACTGTCCCAAGAATAGTTTACAAATTCATGCTACCCTCCTTGTTTGACAGTATTTCTCGCCAATCAGAAGTGCTGTGCTCCTCGGTGTGTCAGTCATGCTCACCAATCAGAAATAGGCTAAGGCTACTTTGTATATGGCCACAAACAGAAAACGCATAAAACCCAAGGAAAACAATGTTGAGCTATAACTGAGTTACCTACTTCTTTCTTTGTGGTCAGAAATTGTTTACGGAAAGGTCCTATTAGGGGGTCCAAGCAGTGTTAGCTGCAGAATCTTAGTTTATTTTTTATTTTTTGGGAATTTTTATTTTTATTACTTTAAAACAGCCACAGTTTTTGGGATATGCAGTGGTACCTCGGTTCTCGGACCTAATCCATTCCGGACTCCAGATCGAATCCTAAAAAGTTTGAGTTCTAATCAAATTTTTCCTATAAGAAATAATGTAAAACCAATTAATTGGTTCCCGGCCCCCCAAAATTACACCTGAAATTTTCTTTTTTTTTAGCATTTAAACACAAAATGAACAGGTTAAAAGAAGTGTTTTTGTTATCAGCTTCCAAAAGGATAAAGGTCTTATGTCCTGCCCCAATCGTCAGCTCCTCCTGTGTGCCACGCCCCCTCGTTAACCTCGTGTTGGGATCCCCATGTGATCAGCTGTTTCTAGTTGTTGTCATTAGTCCTCTGTATTAAGTCTGCGTTTCAGTTTGTTTCCCCAGTCTGGTCACTAGGTGCTTTCAACTTGCTTATGGCGCTTGCTTAAAGAAACGCACTCAAATCCTAACACTATGCATTATGGTTAGATGTCACCCAGCCGCACAAACTGGAACCGCCTTCGTGACGACACACATTTGCCCTTATTGGCTGAAGAGTTTAGTTACACCATGACATTTGTATCCCAGGCAGCTCCGATCCGTAATCTATTCCTCCCGAATATCACGTAAAGCAGTGAGAACTGGTTTTCAGTTAATTTACCTGGTAAAATAAACTTTAAATAAGTGACATAATGGCTCTACTAGTACACGTAAGTTAGTGGTTTATTTATTGTTAGTTACTGTAATGTTGCACTGCTTTATTTGGTTCATCGTCCAGTCTCTGAAAAAGGCATTCAAGTAAGAATTACACTGTAGTATGACTAATTTCCTGATTTATATTAGGCCAGCGTTCACGGTTTGACTTCTGATATTCAGAACAACTGGTTTGTTCGACTTTAAAGAAAATCAAGTTCTAGTGAGTTTGAGAACTGAGGTTCCACTGTATTTTTTATATATTTTTGACTTGCACAAAAATTTTCCCTTTTAATTGTTCGTGGCCAACATCAAGTTTGTAGATCTGAAGGGGCAACTGTAGGGTGTACGATTTGGAGAAAATATTTTATGGTCACCACTTTTTTATCCTTAGAACAGTAAGTGTTTTCTGAGTCCGATGTACATAAGGCTTAAGTTTTTTTTGGGAAAAGGAATAAAATACATCTTAGCTTGGGTACACTGCACATCTGTCTGTGATCATGGAATCATGTTCCTCGCGGTACCTTTTAAATTCTTCAGTGCTGTTAAATTTGCATTTTTAATAATGAACCTGAATATTATTTGCAAATATTCACATCATCTGGGATCTTCTGCCCCTAACCTATGAGAATATAAAGGGAGAACTGTATAGTATTTATGCTCAGTGACAAATTTAAGCATCATTAAATGAATCTGCACGTGGTGAAAGGTCATGTGATTGCATCTCAATTATAATATCAAATCAAACACACAACAGCGTTCACGGTATGGACACACCGCTGGTCCTAGGTCAGTAGGATGTGGCAGCGATATGGTGAGTCATACAGCCCTGATATCCTCTCCTGCAGCATGATGGGCCACAGCTGTTGTAACTGGCCCACGAGATCCTGCACATTTGGCACTGGGTCTGAGTTGACATTTAAGCTGATCCCATATATGTTTAATTGGGGAAAGATTGGGGGATCTGGCTGGCCACGGGGGGAATTCATAGTCCATAAACACCTGTGTTGTGTGTGGACAGGCATTGTCTCAGGAGGGGTAAGACATGCAGACGCAGGAAGTCACTGACGTAGCGCTGTGCCATCAGGGTCCCATGAATCTCTACCAGAGATGACCTGAAGTCACACCCTGTGGCTCCCCACACCATGATGCTAGGAATAACACTGGGGCGTTTCTCCACAATATTGGCAGGATTGGTCCTCTCCCCTTGGCACCGCCATACACGACGGTCATCCTTTTTACTGCAGAACTGAGATTCAACACTGAACATGGTCCAGCGCCTCTTCAGTTCATGGCTCTGGCTTGCGGCACCACTCCAAACACAGCCATTTCTGCGCTGGTGTTAATGGCAGCCTGCACATGGGGCGGTGAACCGGTAGTCTGGCTGATGCCAGTCGTCGAGACAGTGTGAGATGACATGGAGGGTTGTACAGGGTCCGACACCTGTGTCCATATGGCAGATGCCGATGTCATGGGCTTTTGTGAGGCTTGGTGCACAATGCAACAATCCTCCCTTGGTATGGCCCATCTTGGTCGACCAGTCATCGGGTGACTGCATGCCCCACATGCTGGGCAGTTGCATGATACGACCACACACAATGCGACCCCTATCAAACCCTGTCTGCCACGTGCTGGTAATGCTGTCTAATGTGTCTGAGGCTTCCTCTGTCTGGAGACTATATGTGGCAGCTTCCTGCAAATCAAGTCATTTACATACCCATTGCTGGTTTGCATGTGTAAGATTACATCCAAATTGGAAAGTTACTTCTGGGTGCGTAACTTTTTTCGTTGGTCACTGAGTGTATATGCTTACATCCTCACTGCCTGCACTGTGTTACACATAATTACGTAATTGCCTAAATAATTTAAATGGCTTTGTTTTAAGGGGTCTTGATATAGCAGCAACACTGTTCCTTTGTGTGACTGAACAAGGCTGCGTGAAAGTTGCACTGTTGCTGGGTCAGCTTTATTAAAATGGAAAATCATAGCTGATGTTTTGAGGAAATAAACTTGGACATTACCTGCAGTGTGTATTTTTTGAATCCCTCAGCATGCACTGTGCATATCCCTTATGATTTCACATTGGGGATAGTGCCAGCTGAACGTGCAGTGAATCCTTCTTGTGTGTGTAACTAGTATCTTGGCCCCTGGTTTCTCCTGTAGGTAGTGGAAGACGGCTATGAGTTCTTTGCAAAGCGGCAGCTGGTCACGCTTTTCTCAGCCCCAAACTACTGTGGCGAGTTTGATAATGCTGGAGCCATGATGAGTGTAGATGAGACACTCATGTGCTCCTTCCAGGTAAGATTCATCCCTCTGCCTGACGTGGCCTGTCTGTCATTCTGGGCGTTCAGAGTAACACCTGAGTATCCTCTATGTCCCGCCCCCCCATTTCCCTCTTGCAGATCCTCAAGCCCGCAGACAAGAAGCTCTATGCTTATGGAGCTGCTGGCGTGGGCACCGGTCGGCCCGTCACGCCCCCTAGGAACTCAAAGGGCGCAAACACCAAGAAATGACAGCAGCCACTTCTCCCTTGCCGTCATTCTACCTCTCTGCCCTCTTCAACCCCAAATAGCTGCCAGCATAACTGCCCTTTTAATTATTACACACTTAGTAACTGTTTTAGAGTTATGTTGTGTGTTAGTATAGGGGTTAGTGTGTTTTCTTGGCACTGTGCCTTCGTTCATCTTCAGTACTTTTTTTTTTTTTTTTTTTTAAACAGGGAAGCTGGGCTACACAATGATGTGGAGGAACTTGATCTCTTCTGTGTTAGAGGCACCGTGCTGTTTTAATGTTAGCAGTTTTATATATAGCAATAGTAGAATCTGTTTGTCATATCTTGATTTGTGTGCCCTCGCTTACTGTGAAAGGCATACAGATGGCAGGATTATGAAAAGTCATCTGTGCACGGATTTGGTCCCCCCCCCCCGGAACCAGGGAATAAAATTGCTAAAGGGGAAATAATTTGAATATGTAACTTGGGAGAGTTGGGGATGACTTTAGTAGTGGTAATGTTGGATAAAGGTTAGTTTGTTTTAGATAACAGGTTTGAAAACATCTTCCATGCCATTCTCTACAGTGGGGTGTGTGAACCCCCTAGTACTGTGAAGACCTCATTGGTCATGTTTGATTTTAAGGTGAAGGCTTTACACTGATTTGGAAATTACAATTCTTTACACTAGTTCGTACTTTGCTTTTTAATGCATGGATTGGTTCACAAATAGTTTTCTTTTTATAAGAAATCTGATCCTCCCGGGGTTTTCAGAGGAAGCTATGGGAAAGTTATGTCGTTCAAAAACTTAAGAGTAATTCACTTCCAGTTTTACAGGCTGTGAATTTAACCCTTTGTAATAAAGGCACATAATCTTGTGTTCAGCAAAAACAGTTCATCCCTGGTTCAGATAAGAAGTTATTTTGTAACTTTACAAAAAGAATGTATTGAAAGTTCTAATTTCCAATTCCTCCAAATGAAAATATTAACTTTTGTCATGGATTTAACTGACTGAAAATGGATGTGCCATTCTTTATTTTGAACACTGAAGCTACTGATAACCATGTTCATGTTATGAAAATGGCTCATGGCCAAAAAAATAAAGCTGACTTTAAGGTAAATATCCTAGCAAAATTAAGCTTTTAATGATATTCTGTTGTGCTTTATACAATCAAGATTCAAACTATATTAAGTGTCATATCTATGAATTTGCCCAAAATTGGTTTAACCATTTGTTTCTATTGTATTTTCCTTTTATGTTGGGTGCCTTGCGTGCTTTGGTTTTCTTTCATTTGATGGAAATTAGTCTTTTTTGTAACCAACAATTATAGTTGCAAATGTCCAAACTGTAGGTAGGACACAAAAATAAAAATTCAAAGTTTTATTGTCATATGTACGAAGTACAGTGTACAATGAAATTCTTACTTGAATGCTTCTTCAGAGACTAGACCAGAGAACAACATTAAAATATCTTAACATTAAACAGACAAATAGCTAACAAATAACGTATGCTATTGACAGAGTGCCCCTTGGTTGACCATAAGAGGGCAGATGTGAAGTGTTTTCACATAGACTGTAGCATGTGTATTGTGTGTTAGGAATATTGCACATAACTTTTGTTGAACACTGTTAGCAATTCAAACCTCTGTGAAAAGCTACTACAACGTTTTATTAGCTATGACTGTTTTTGTTACCGATCTTTTGTTATATTGAAGTAAGTTTATTGGCAATCGAGCCGCCACAAACCGTGTTCTGACGGTCATTCATACACGATTACAAGCTACTAATTCAACGATAGCAACTCACACTTTGGTTATGTCCAAATTTAGGGGTTACATCCTTCTAAGGCTGCATTCGAATACCAAAGTATTGAAGGCTCTTTCAAATGCACCCTAGACAAGCGTTATTGTTATGCCGAGGCCCCAAGATTCATTACGCAAACCATCGAAGAACGCAGATCAAATGCTACATAAACTTCATCTTTCGAAGGACGCAGCCCCAACATTTCGATACAACCTTTCTTCGCATAACGCTTTCTCTAAAGCTTGTTCGGTCTAAACAGGTCAAGGGAACTTGCCTGGCTAAATAGAGAATCACTTCCGGTATTTTGCGCAGGCGCGTAGGTGTTTCCTCTAGTAATCAACATGGCTGCGCTGGTAGGAATCCGCTCGTGTCTGGTCTCCGGTAATGTCAAACTATTTTCCCCCTAAGTAGTGTAAATATTTTAATGATGAATGAGTGAGAACTGGGCAAACAAATGCAAAGGATAAAACTTGGTTTTGGTTTGAATTATTTCCATAACGTACAGAATGAGGAAGGCAACTTCATTGAATGCATCTCTGCAGCACTAGTCAGTGACTAAGGTCACGTTATTGGATCAAGTGAGATGAAGATGGATTAGATGCTTTTTGCGTAATTAAGTAGGCTGCTTAAATATAGATGTTACCGTTTTAATTTCATATAAGCTATGGGGCTTAGTTTTTTTGTGAAGGACCTATGTACTGAGAATTTTAAAATCTTGGGTGTCCTTTTTCTGGCCTGAATGTCGCGCGCATATGCTCAGTTTTTTCATTGAGATTTTTATTAAAAGGTTTTTCTTGAAGACAGCATAACCAAAACAAGTAAACAAGTACAATGTAGAACAGATGGCTGGGTTGTAAGTTCACATACCCTAAAAAACATTAGGTAATAAACGGGTTCATATCTTCATGTTGCTTCTGCAACAGCAATCTTTTGTCGTGATGTAAACCGGTTACGTTTTCCCGTCCCTCACAAAAAACTGCATTTGAAGTTAGAGTAAACGTCCGGTGCGCCATTAGGCCACTTAAAATTGATAAATTGTTTTACATGACTCAAACTTCTAAAATATTGGTGAGATGGGGATTTTTTTATTTTTAGCAAAAAGACGAACGGCAACAGGGATATACTAAAACTAGAAAATATAACTTTAAATTGTCAATATCTCAACATTTTAAACTCACAACAGTTCAAACAATTACAAGACAAGAGAAACCTTCAAAACAAAAGTCTAGTCTAAGTGTTTAATGGTCTTGCCAGAGAATGGCCCAATAAAAACGTCCTCCTGACAATAGCAAAACAACAGCACTTCCATTGTTTCAAACAATAGAAGTGTTGTTGTTTGACCTCTGAGGGTCACTATTATTGGACCACCCTACAAGAGACTACTTGCTCACAGTGCACAGGATATCAGGATTTGGCACATACTAGTAAATGCAAAAGTACCTGATGAAAGATTGTATTGCAAGTTAGGGATAGATGGCGGGCGTGCGTATTGACGATCTCTGACAGTTTTTGAGGTAAAAAATCGAGGCGGCACCAAAAAATTGAGGCAGGTGGCCATGTAAAACAATTTATTAATTTTAAGTGGCCTTAAATTAATCACTTCAATTATATTATGTCATTCACTCACAATAAGAAATGTCTGCTTAAACAGGGTTTTTTATTTTTATTCAAAGCAAATAAATAGCATTTCAACAACTGTTTCATTACAATGAACAAGAGGAGTACAGAACATCAACACAAAGCACTAAACCTAGAATACACAACATCAAATTTGTAATGATGATATATCAAGCGTGTGGTCGAACAATGAATACGGATTAAAGTGCCAAATAGTTGCTCTTCAAATTTAACCATTGGCTTAAACAATGAAAATGAAATATACCACTGGACATGAGGACATAACTAATCGCAGAAGACAGGGTGGTGCATTAATTGCCCTTTGCATGTGAGTGATTGGTATCATTTACCAGGAAGGAGCACTGAAATGAATCATGGGCAGAGTCTCTGAGTATTCTATAATGACTCCCTTTGAGCACATTTAATTGTACTCTAGATGTACAGGGACACAGCTGACAGGAGAGTCGTACTAATTATCCTTTGGCATGCTGTAGTCTTCGAGGTTGGTGTTGGCACACCAGGCGCCGGTATTGTCTGATTCCCGGGGGTATCGTGCATCCTTCTCATTAGAGACTGCTGTGTCATATCTCAGGGGTTTCTGGTGCTGAGCTGTAACGTGAATGAGGAGAAGTGATGTGGGCCGAACACACAACTTTGCAGAGCACATGTACTGATAACCAGAGGATAGGAGATGAGCTGACGCACTTTGACCGGCCGACTGACTGATATCTTTTCATATTTGTGATATTTGTTGAGGAGGATGTTTTTAATATATAGTATGTTATATAGTCATCATTCTCATTAAAATTCCTGTCTGTCTAGCTCTCCAGCTCTCAACATCACGTCATCTTCTGCATACGCCTTATAAGCTGGTGCGTATTCTCAGAATGCAATTTTCATCACACTTTACATATTCTGTAAATTATTTGTATGGAACTGAAGGTAGTGTTGATAAATGCTTTTCTATTCCTGTAGTAATTGTCTTATTTTTTATGAAGTGTTCAGTCCCTCTCATCAGAAGAGACTTTGCTGCTGATGCCAAGAAGGTGTTTTCTAGAGACAAGCCCCATGTAAACATTGGCACAATTGGGCATGTTGACCATGGGAAAACTACACTCACTGCAGCCATCACCAAAGGTACGTCTTAAACAGCAAACTGTCAGAAATACTTATTCAGTATACTATACCTATGGCAGGCCATGAAGTCATTGGTGATAGAGAGAGAGAGACCTTCATTGCCCCTATTACAGAAACCGTGAAAAACAGCTTAGCAGCTCTCTGGTTAGCAGCACAAGTTAAAGTAAATAAGAGAAATAAGAACAGCACTCAAAAAGAGACAGTCATCATGTTGTATTGTTTTATGTTTCTGCTTGGCTTCGTTTTAACACCACTATAATGATGAATCCTTTTTTAAAGTATTGGCAGATGCAGGAGGGACACATTATAAGAAGTATGAGGACATAGACAATGCACCTGAAGAGAAAGCTAGGGGCATCACCATCAACGCCTCGCACGTGGAGTATACCACTGCCAACAGACATTATGCCCATACTGACTGCCCAGGCCACGCTGACTATGTCAAGGTACCACAGATCAGTGTTTCCCTCTCTGCTCCATGGAGTCTGTCTGGCAGGGAGCTGGGAGAGAGCAAAATCATGCACTTTAAAGTGGAAGCCTTAATTGCTGGTGTCTGTGACTGTAAACACTTCCATTCTACTGGATGGAAATATTCATCGTGAAATAAGGTTGCAGTTTTCTGCACTGCACTGCGAGTTTTTACTGCACAACAGCAGCATGTTGTATGTTGCACTTTAAACTGCTAAAAGTGCTGCCACACCACTAGCGCCTTTTTACCATTGGTTATCCACAATATCTCCTTTTTAAAAAAATATGATGCGGCTGCTGAACTGTTGCTTTATTCACCGACACTTGAGGCTTCCTCAGAAGCAGCGTTTATGTCTTCCAGGATGTTACCAAAACAGTAGATGTTGCATGATCCACTCACTCGATCAACCTTGCAGTGCATTTGTTGAGCATATATTGTCTGTTCTTAAAAGTCTACGATATGGAATTACATTTGTTTCTGTGATGTGATTGGCTGATACGTACTATTAGGCAGTGTTCCTTAATGACGGCTTATTAAAGTTACTCATCTTCTTATTGTCGAAATGCTAACAGTTAAAATAATTTATATTGGCCAGCCATCCTGTCCACCTTGATCTCGACCCGTCACGTTAGGCTGAATGACCTCTGACCTCCGAATTCTGCTCCTGGTAGAACATGATCACAGGTACGGCACAGTTGGATGGTTGCATTCTGGTGGTCGCAGCCACAGACGGACAGATGCCTCAGACTCGAGAGCACCTCCTGCTGGCTCGGCAGATCGGCGTGGAACATGTGGTGGTTTTCATCAACAAGGTGGATGCCGTGGAGGACCGGGAGATGGTGGAGCTGGTGGAGTTGGAGATCCGGGAGCTGCTCACGGAGTTTGGCTATGATGGCGAAAATACCCCTGTAGTTACTGGCTCTGCCCTCTGTGCCTTGGAGGTGAGGCATTATGGATGCATGGGGGGAAGCTGGCAGGAGCAGAATATGGGGTGACAGGTTATAAGACGAAGGCGATGATTGAGCGTCGTGGGAGGGGCTACTTTTCTTTGGGAGAAAACTGAAGAGAGATTTGAGTAGTAATTGCTTGCTAAAACTACACTTTATTGAATACATTTCAGTTGAAAAGGAGATTAAAAGTCATCTCGTGAAGAATAATTATCCAGAATGCAATGTTAGCCCAGTGTAAGGATAGGGATAGGGCTGTGGTGATCACATCACGATGTAATCGCGATTGTATGGCCCATAGCCTGGGCTTCAGATGAAGGGTGAAACATTTGTCCGGACAGCAACTAAAACAATAGCATGTGGTGTGCTCTGCTAACTGAATTTAACGAGGATATGCTGAACTTATACAAACCACTGACTTTTGAGTGTCACAATACACATCTCGTAAGCACACTAGTAATCTGCTGACCAAATTGTGGGCATAAGTAAATGTCCGTAAAGTACCAGAAAGCCGGCATCCAGACAGATGATTCACTTGTCATCAATGGCCCTGTTAATTATTGAGCATGTGCCATATAACCTGAATACCTGTGACAGCCCTAGATGGGGGACATTCAGAAATCAGGAACTATTATTCCAAAGGCAGCCAAGCAGGAACTCAAAAGTACGCCCATGTTGTTCATCCTCAGTGTTTTGGACATTAAGGCTGAACCTTTGGCCTCTGTCTGAGCATTGTTGGGTTTCAGAACCTTTGGCCTCTGAGCATTGTTGGGTTTCCTCAATACTGTCTGTACTTATGGGCTCTATGGCAGAAACGGTATCAGAAATCCAAAGTAGTGTTTCTTTCCCATCATTTACTTCTTGCATATCTAGTAAGTAAATGTTCTTATAAAATCAGTTTAAGGAACAGGTATCCATCATTACTTGGTGTCATAAACTAATTCAGGTTACACACAGCACAGAACATTTACTGACGCCTGTTTGTCGTGCTAAGGGGGTCTCGTTGTTTTAGGTTCATTTAGTAGTTTCTGAGAAATTGCTCCTGAAATAATGGAATTTTGGAGGTGGATGTTTTTCACAGGACAGAAACAATATGCATGGAATATGTACATGGATCACACCACTGAGCACGGGGAAAGGAGTGCCCATAATTCCTTTAAAATCATTTTTGCTTCTCTGTCTGCCCTCTCAGAGCAAGAACCCTGAGATTGGTGCCAATGCCATTCTGAAGCTGCTGGAGGTGGTGGATGGTTATGTGCCCCTCCCTAAGCGGGAGCTGGACAAGCCCTTCCTGATGCCTGTTGACTCAGTATACTCCATCCCTGGTGCGCGCTCTGCTCCATGCTGTCACTGTGTCTCTGCACGCCTTCCAACCTGGATGGGCTGGGCATAGAATGCTTAGAACCATGAACATGCAATAAGGAGTTTGTGCTGTGCTGTGCTGGACAGAGACTACTGCTGAATCTCTCTCTTTCTCCCTCCCTCCCTCCCTTCGTCAGGTAGGGGCACGGTGGTGACTGGTACACTGGAGAGAGGTGTGATCAAGAAAGGGGATGAGTGTGAGTTTGTGGGACATAATCGCGCTTTCAAGTCTGTTGTGACAGGTAAGCACTAGTTTAATTGTTTAATCATTTCCTTTGCTGTAGTCTGTGTACAATTTCTTACATGTGGATACTTTCCAACAGAATTTAAATATCCTAATGTAAAGTATGGCTCAGTCTCGTAATCTATACTTCTCATTCTCCGTATTCGATTTTGACTTGCATTTCAATCGTTTTGTGCTGGTGAGTTGATTTGTCAGCTAGGGCCACAGCCAATAGGAACAATTAGTCTCAGGTTTTCAGGAGCTAGCAATTCTGATAACTTCTGACACACACTGCCTGTTAGCTGCCATTACTCATAATTGCAGGTCAATCAAAACAGTATTGTAGCCTGCAAAAATAACATGTAGGCAAAAATATCTATGTATTAGACTATCATGCACAAATTGTCATCATCTCAGTGTGTTCAGTACGTCAGGGGTATCTTATGGTGCTTTTGATTATTTCTTTCCGTCAGAAACACGCCTCTTTTATGATGTTGATGTCAGACAAGATTTTTTGTCCGAGTTGCCCCTGTGATGTAATTTCAACATGGGGGCTTACTCACTCTTCTATTTTATAAATCTTTAGAAATGTTTATTTTGTTAATAGTTATAAATGTAACTGCACGTGTTCGATTTAGAGAATACCATATCATGACCGTAAACAGTATCCTATCATGCAAAGAATATTGCTATGAATGTGCTAAAATATTTTATAAAGCTTTTAATGTGGTTTGACTAGTTTGTTTACTGTGTGTTTGTCTCACGGACATATATAAAATATAAAGTAACAACACACAGCAGCGTGTTCGTGGAGGCAGCCATGTTTGTTCTGAGATGTGGTAGCTCAAACGGGAGATTGTCGGACATGATCTCACTCAACTCGGAATTTCCGAGTTCGGAGAGAAAAACGAATGCACCATTAGATAACCGCCTCGACAAACATTCACACACACGTCTGAATCCTTGCTGAAGCGTGTCGTCGTGTTCTCTCTTTCACGCTCGTCACAGTACGGATAGCTTAGATCTGATTTGATTTTGTGTTAAACTGACTTTTTTGTTTCAATTCAAAATTCATGTAGGCCTAGCACTTGTCACGTTGAGAGGTGCATAGAAAAATTATTGTGTGTGATTTATCACGGGTACAGGCGGGTAACGGGCAGAATGTTAACGGGCCCGGGCGGCTGCGGATTTAAATAATCACGGGTGCACGGGCGGGTGTGGTGCTGTACTGTACGGGTGCGGGTCTCCAAAAGGGGACCCGTGCAGGACTCTGGTGTAGCCATTTCTTCAGTTCTGATTGTCGAGGTATGCAGATTGAGCACATTCTCAGTGGTGTGTTATAATGGGCTGGTTAACCAGAAAAGCTCCACTGATCTGGGCGTTATCAGTGTAGCTAGCATGGCTTTGACTGGCTCCTTCACTGATATTGCGCAAGTAGCTGAGGAACCTGTGAATTGACAGCTGAGCTGCACAGTGATACACTTAACCATCAAGATAGTGGCGATAGGACCTTTTAGGTTCCACAATATAAGATGGGTTACTGTTAAGATAAGTACTTAAATGTGAAGTAGACTTAATAGATCCAGTCAGCAACCACTTGGTAATTGTAAAATTCTTCTTCAGATCCAGACCAGCAGAAGGTTGTCAGCATCATAGTGTCATGTTACATTGGCGGTTTATAGTTCCATTTCAGATTGTTGTGAAAGGCGCTATATAAACTGACAGTCGCCCCAAGCGCTTTACATGGGTGTGTTGTGATGCATTTTTTTTTTTTTTATAAAAATGATTTATAAAAGTGGAATTTTAAAGCAGTATGTTTCATCAGTATATAGTAGACATTACATTAGTAGTACAGGAATGACAAAAACAAATCACAATGTGTTTCACTTGCTGTGTTCATCCTGCTCAGTCATCTCATGACATTCTCTAGAATGCTGCATTGCGTGTACACAAGCTCCCTGTTTGTCTCAGGCATTGAGATGTTCCACCAGTCCTTGGATCAGGCGGAAGCAGGAGACAACCTGGGGGCTTTGGTGAGGGGCCTGAAGAGGGATGACGTGAGACGGGGAATGGTTTTGAGCAAACCAGGCTCCATAAAGCCTCACCAGAAAGTGAAGGCCCAGGTCAGTATCCATGATGGCCGACCCAGAGCCAACTACATGTGCATGTTGTGTATATGTGCTGAAGTCCATCACCTGTGTCTTTCTCAGGTTTACGTCCTCAGTAAAGAGGAGGGGGGTCGACACAAGCCCTTCATGACCAACTTCATGCCTGTGATGTTTTCTCTCACGTGGGACATGGCCTGTAGGGTAACCCTACCCAGCGACAAGGTATGTCCACCATCCCATCTACTTCCCTGTCCATGCGCAACTTTAGAACAGTTCTCCTGTATCATCAGGATCAATCTAATTTTTAAAATCAGTGCTGATTACTCTGTTTGCAGGAAATGATCATGCCTGGGGAGGACACCTCCCTCAGCCTCACCCTCCGACAGCCCATGGTCTTGGAAAAGGGTCAGAGGTTCACTCTGAGAGACGGAAACAAGACCATCGGAACCGGGCTGGTCACGGAGACGCTGAGCCTTACCGAGGAGGACCAAATTAACTGGGGCTAGGAGAGCAGCATGACTAGGAGAAGATTTAAATGGACTAGAGATGGATTACATGTCTTATAGTCACCAATACCTGGCCAGTGCTGTTCATTCATTCATATTTGCAAGCTTGGGTTGGCAGTTTTTGCAAACAAAAAAAGAAATTGGTGATAATTTCACAGACACAGTTTCTTTACTCATCTATTCTGTCTCAATGCAGGTATTGTACTGGTACCTTCAGTGATACGGGTCAATACCAGCGCCTGCCTTTCTTTTTTTTAGAAATGCAAATTTGTTCCATTCCTGTTTTGGGAAACACGTACATGTTTTTCTAATTATAATTACTGATTAAACTCGCTCTCACTTCTGATTGCCTTGACGGTAACAGAAGTTAAAACCCTGTATAAATATTGCTGTTTTTAAATTCTGAATTAATGTTTGCATTTCTGAAATGAGACCACTAATGAAATTATGTCATTGGTGAAGGTGATCCGTATTTTTCTTGACCTGTTTTTCTTGTATGTGGCTGGTTGCAGTAAATACTTCATCCCCACCTTCTTTTTGTGTATTTGCTCTTAAGTAAAGCAAGTATTCTGCCAACGTAAATGCAAAGTGAATGTCTCAGAAATGATGCCCTTGGCTACAAATATATCTGCACTTACAGTGTGTATCACCAGGCTGGGAATTGGGTAACTGTAAGAGTCAAATGTCAGTGGTGAAACTGCTTGAACTTATCTTCAGGCTGAAATTATTTATGTATATTGAAAAAAGTTTTTTTGCCTGAAAAGGCATAAATTTTGCTGTTGTCCATGTAAAGTGTGTCCTCTCCTCCCTCGTTAGCATTTGCTCACTCAGATGTGGCAGTGGATGGGCGTCGCCTCACGGGTCTCTACCTGCTCTCGGGGTCAGTGCTTCTTGGGACAGATTTCATGCGTCTGACCACTAATGGGTGAATGACTATGGAAAATGGATTTAAGCATTAGATGTAGCATTCTAAACTGGTTTTGAATAGTTTCTCAACAATGAAAACTGAAAAAAGTTCTTGACACTAGGAATTATACAATATACTTTTTGTAAGGCAAGTATTAATAGAAGCTTTGGTTTGAATAACTGGATTAGTGTAAATATGTACTTTTGATCATATCTAAAATTCCCAGTGATTGTATCCCCTTATAGGTCTAGTATGTGATGTCCAATGAGACCCGCATGGGGTGCAGTGTGTCCCCAGCTTCTTTAAGGTTTGTGTGCAGGAGACTGTGAGAATAACAAACTTGGAGTAGATTGTTTTGTAGATGACCAGTAGATGGCAGTAGATGGTAAAGTAACACATTAAGGAAACATGCATGTAATCCACCCAGTGATAAAGTTAGCCAGTTGATCAACTTCGGGATTCCTTTTCGCAGAGGAGTAGTATGGTATACCCGGAAGCAAACCAGCTGTCGGACACGCTGCGGTATCAACTGATCTCTTCACATTAAATTATAAAACAGTTGATAGAGAGGGTGAGCGCTCTCAGTATGATGAATCTTCATCCAAAATAATGTAATGAAAAGTAGATGACATTAAAATTATTTGAGCGCCCAGTGGCAAGAGAAACACGTTAACATATAAGATCATTTACTAACAAGCCAGTGGGGAACTGGAAGGAGAAGGCAGACCGGACTGCCCACTCCAGTACCATGCAGGAGAAGCCAGAGAAGGCAGACCGGACTGCCCACTCCAGTGCCGTGCAGGAGAAGGCAGACCGGACTGCCCACTCCAGGGCCGTGCAGGAGAAGGCAGACCGGACTGCCCACTCCAGGGCTGTGCAACGGAAGCCAGAGAAGGCAGACCGGACTGCCCACTCCAGTGCCGTGCAGGAGAAGCCAGAGAAGGCAGACCGGACTGCCCACTCCAGTGCCATGCAGAAGCCAGAGAAGGCAGACCGGACTGCCCACTCCAGTGCCGTGCAGGAGAAGCCAGAGAAGGCAGACCGGACTGCCCACTCCAGGGCCGCAGGAGAAGCTTGTGCAGTTTGGTTGTTTTGGGTGATGCGGAATGTGTAGACTTCGCTGGTGAGGGTTCAGATGAGTGTGGGAGAGAGTCAGCCACATTGGCACAGGCAAGGCAAGCTACAGTATGAAAGGGAAACAGAGTGGTCCACCTCAACCACTTGCTGAAGTGTGTGGAAAAATGAACAAAAAGTGTAGGCTAACTTCTGTGCTTTCTGTCATTATCCGCTCTGACGTAGAAAGTAAAGCCTTTGGTTTTACATTGTGCACAGGGTGGGTCTTTGTTACTTTCAAAATACAGAAATTTGACAGCTTGATCCTCTTTAGGTAGAACTGAGCCTGCCTGATAGTTGTTAAAATTTCACTGACTGGAAATAACAGTAAAATGGCCTTCTGTTTTGATCTTATCAGTCTCCTTCAGGATTCTGTACACCTGGGTACGCTGTAAGTGACTGTGGAATGTGTCCTCATTTCTGTTGAGACTGGAAATTGTATCAGATTGCACTAAACTTCACTAATGCCATTGTGTCCTTTAGGTTTGATGCAGGACTACAGACAAGGTAATTTCTTTGACTTGCTTATAATATGGAAAGGCATTCTGTGCAGGATGGAACAGTGATGCGAGAGACAATCAGAGAATGGGAATAGTGAAGACTTTATCCAAACTGGGGAAGTGTCAATGAGAGCCATTTGGGCTTCAGCCCAAGGGAATCCAAAGGAGTTGGGATGGAAGGCAGAGCATGAGAAGCATTGTAACCGGTTTTGGAGTCTGTGCCTGAGAAAAACTGATTGGTAATAAGGCACAAATGAAGTGAATGGATGGGATGACTACCAGCCAGGGGCTTCCAAATGGCTATTGGATTTTAGCCTGATTATTTTGAATAGACCAAATCATTATACTGTAAATGTGGATTGTGTATCATGTGACAGTATATTAGATCTAAAATGATTGAGTCATGGGGGCGGCATGGTGGTGCAGTGGTTAGCACTGTTGCCTCACACCTCTGGGACCCGGAGTCTCCGCCTGGGTTACATGTGTGTGGAGTTTGCATGTTCTCCCTGTGCCGTCGTGGGGTTTCCTCCGGGTACTC
>JAABNY020000095.1:31093160-31105305 GCA_015164015.2 Brevimyrus niger | reverse complement strand
ACACGAAAAAAAAACCCCAATACCACCCAGCGGAACCCCAACCCACAAGAATAGGGGGGGGAAAAAACCCCCCACCCCGAACCCCCCCCCCCCCCCCCCCCCAAAAAAAAAAAGAAAAAAAGATGTGACCCGCTTCCACAAATAGACTCAAATGATTGGCTAGAATCCAGCCTGAAATCTAATATTTTTTTTGTTCAAAGATTTTAGTGGTATTATAATATGGGCAACTTATAACATTAATGCCTGAACTTTCTTTAGTAACAGAATGAGTTAGTTGAGGAGAGGACTGTCCTGACCTGTCCTAACAAATTCATCATCAATTCCAATCACCTGTCAGGTTGGACTTGGGATCTACATTGTAGTCACCCTGCCCCACCTATTTAATTGAAATATTGACAGCACTGTTTCATTGTAATTTCAGTTTTGTTCATTTGTTCAGTCCTGCTTAACCATTCTAGCTGGTTTCTTCAGTGGGAGGAATTGTCTGTTAATAACAATTCCCTAATGTTTTTAACCCCTGTTCCCGGTGTGTTGGCTACCCCATTTTTGTGATAAAAGGAGTATTTCTCTTGCCCAGTAAGTGTGCGACCTGACCCCAATCCCAGTGCGAGTGTGAGTCACACTTTTCTGCACCTGCCTTACCTCCAGGACAGACCTTCTGGCTTCCTGACCTCCACTTTCATCCCTGACCTCCACTCTTGCTTTTCAGTTTGCTCTGCTTGTGGCTCCCTTGGTGTAGAGGATTCTTGTTATGTCACCATTAAACCAATTTTATTTTCTTTAAAAAATAATTCATTGTATGCAATGAGAACGAGTTCATTACTTATCAGTTGGTTTTAAATATTATTGGCGATTTTATTAAATATTATCCAGTATGTTTTCTATCATACCTGGCTTCTGATGAGCCACACTTGTTCTCAGGTAAATACCAGGAACAGGTGTGGCTTATCAGAAGCCAAGTGGGACAGAAAGTGGGACACTGGATAGTAGCTTTCCAGAACCGGAGTTGGAGACCCCTGGTCTAACATATGTGGACACCAGCTTGTCCAACATCTCGTTTCATAACCAAGGGTATTAACATGAAGTTGGTCAGCCTATTGTTGCTATAATAGCCTCTACTTTTCTGTGAAGACTCTCCATTACATGTTAGAACTAGTGCTGTCAAACGATACATTTTTTAAATCAGATTAATCACAGGGTTGCTCTGGATTAATTCAGATTGATCATGATTAAATATAATTAATTTTTAATGTATATTAATCACATTTCATTTTGCATGAGCAAACAGGCTCAAGAAAAAAATGAATATATATGCACTTAACATGTTTATTGAACATCTTGAACGCGAGTCGGATGCATTCCATCTGCCACAGAAGTGCAATACCATGGACCCATATCAAAAAGCAAGATTTTTTGCTTAGCTGGACAACTTGTCGGATTTAAGATATCTCAGTTTAAATGGTCTTTATTTTCATTGACTTACACGAACTACCGTAAATCCGGCCAATAATCCGACTAATCATAAAATCCAATTCTAGCCCGGTTAATTGCCATTGTTAGCAATATCAATTGATAACACGTTAAGCATGGTGCTTTACATATAAAACTCTATAGCAACACGTACACAGATAAGTTGGACAGTATAGCGTGTGCGACCGATTTAATGAGCCACAAATAAGAAGCAGTGCTTAAACAATATAAAACTACAACTTTCCCTTCTGGTGATAAAGGGTGCAGCCATCTCGGATTCTGAATCTGAGGGCAAATGGAACGCACCAAAACTGCCCGAAATGGGTTGACAGAGACATTTCAGGGATTTTGAGTCACTCTGCGCTGCAGATGGGCTAATTTCATTTTAAAAAATGAATCAGATTAATCATGGTGATGGATTAATCCACGTTTACCCGTTAATTTTGACAGCCCTAGTTAGGAAAATTACTGCCATTCAGGTTGGATCTTGATGTTAGGTTATCAGGACCGACCCTTTCTGTGAGTTGATCAGGACTGCCCCGGCATAGCAGAAATGCCTTCTTAGAAAGATGGTGTCCTATGATGGTGCCAGTGTAAAATCGCTAACCTCTTCTTTACAACCACCCACTCTGCTGATAAGTGTTTGTTTCCAGATATTGCATGACTGTTCTTAATCATACACTCGTGTCAGCAGTGTGTGTGGCTTAATTAGCCAATTCCTAAAATTAACAGAGTTGCGTACATACTTTTGGAAATATGGGTGTAAATGAATTATGCATTCAGAACAGCCTTTCTGCACATCACAGAAGTACTGAGCTGTTGTTTTACAACTTGTCCCTTCCAAAGGTTCTTTTTGGCATCATTCTCTGTAAGGTCTAGACACTGTTTAATTCAAGGAAGGGGGCTCTTTTTGAGAAACTGGAACCAGTGACAGTGGAACTAGTGCAGCCATATAATTCAGTATTTAGATGAGATTGTTTCTGTTATCAAGCAGGTGTATCTAATAAAAAACTGATTTACAGTATACGGCCCTGGCTTTTGAAACAAATTTAGTAGTTTTCAGGAGTTTGGATAAAAATGCCCTTTAATTTAATGCCCTCCCCTGAAATTGGGTTCATTTGGTTCTGGTTGGCTGCTGCTCTTTGGCCTGTTAGCCTGGAGTCACACAATTAACCAACATATCTATAGTGTTTAATTGCTGTTTGTTTGCTAAGGGTGTCTTGTGTTTATGTATGTATGTGTGTGTGTGTGTGTGTGTGTGTGTGTGTGTGGATTATGTTTATATTACACTGTGGGGACCAAATATTCCCCACAATGTGATAAAAACCTGTTATTTTGGTGTTAGTGGGACCATTTTTCTAGTCCCCACAAAGAGATTCATAAGTCTCATATTTTGTTTGGTTACTTATGGTTAAGGTTAGGGCTGGGTAGGGGTTAAGGTCATCATGTTGGGATTAGAGTTTTTCCCCATAGAAGTGAATGGAGAGTCCCCACAAATATATACAGTGGTACCTCGGTTCTCAAACTCACTAGAACTTGAATTTCTTGAAAGTCGACCAAACCAGTTTGACCTAGGACTCGACCTGAATATTAGAGGTCGAACCGTGAACGCTGACCTAATATACATTTTACTCGCCAGGAAATGAGTCATACTACAATGCAATTCTTACTTGCATACAATGCCTTCTTCAGAGACTGGACGATTAACCAAATAAAGCAGCAAAACATTACAGTAACTAACATTAAATAAATCACTAACTTACTTGTACTATTAGAACATTAATGTAATTTAATTAAACTTTAATTTACCAGGTAAATTAACTGAAAAACAGTACTTACTGCTTTATGTGATATTCGGCAGAAATTACACTTTCAGATTACACATCGGAACTGCCTGGGATATAAACGTCATGCGTGAACTAAACTTTTCAGCCAATAAAGGCAAAGGTGTGTCATCACGGAGGTGGTTCCAGTTTGTGCAGCCGGGTGAGAGGTCGCAATGCATCTAATTGTAATGCATTGCGTCAGGATCAGAATGCTCTTCTTTAAGCCAGGGCTGTAAACAAGTCAAACGCACCCAATGACCGGACTGAGGAAACACACTGAAACGCAGACTTAACACAGAGGACTAATGACAACAACCAGAAACAGCTGATCACATGTGAATCCCACACGAGGTTAACGAGGGGGCGTGGCACACGGAAGGAGTGGATGATCTGGGCAGGACAGGGGTAATGTTGGGATCAGATCTTTATCGTTTTGGAAGCCATTAAGAGAAAAAAAAAAGCCGTTCTTGTTTTATCCTGTTCATTTCGTGTTTAAGTGCTTAAAAAACATACTTAGATATAATTTTGGGGGGCCGGGAACCAATTAATTGGTTTTCCATTATTTATTATGGGAAAAATTTGATCAGAACTCGAACTTTTAAGGATTCGATTCGGAGTCCAGAACAGATTAAGTTCAAGACCCGAGGTACTACTGTGACTACATACCTGTGCGTGTATGTGTGTGTGCGCGCGCGTGCGCTAAAATGTCCCCAAAATGGGGTTAAACCTGAAACTGCCTTACTTATGAAGACTTTTTTTAGGTCCCTATTTTAATTACCTCAATTTTATTTGAATCTTTGAATCAATCAAGAAGTAAAAATGCCAAAAGTACAGTCAGCCCTCCGGCAGTCGCATGTTGTGATTTACGAATTCACAAATCCACGAAAATTTAATTTCAACTTATTTGCATCCGCGATTTTTTCGAATATCTGCGAAATCCTCGAAGAACCCTACAGAAATGTTTACGTTTCATTTTCGTAGTCATTTATAAGTTTTCATGCCTTTAATTGGTGAGTAAAATTTTGTTAATTTTACTAGGTTTTTGGGGAAAGATCAAGACATACAGTATAAATCAGTTTTAAAATCCCTTAAAAATGTGGCTTTCATATGGAAACGTTCTGTTTATGTACATACTGTACTTTACCTTTACAAGATTATTCCCTTTTGAACGCTAATAGTTACATAAATATTCAAAAATAGTTCATTTAAATGTTAACGTAAATTCTAAATAATACATTTCTTGAAAGGTGCTAATACATAACAAATGCGTCCCTGGTTTCCCTCCGTGTTTTGCTATAAACACTGAAAAGGTTAGAAGTAGTCAATCATAGAGTAGGCATAGGCATGCTTACCAGCTTTCCACTCTGCTGATTGGCTGGTAGCTCAGAAGATTTGTGTTCTGCACTACATCCGTGAAATCCCGGTTCATCTTCCTGCATCTCAGTTCAACATGCGTGTATTGCTTACAAGTGTGATAACTATTTTCAGCGCTTTACCTTCTCTATTTTTGCATCAAACATTTGTTTTTTAAAGTTAATGTATTAAGCCAACTTTTTAATGAAATTAAAGTGTTTTGTGAGCATGGCTGGGGTGATATTTAGGGTTTAAACAATTAAATAAGCACATATTACCATTTTTAGTGACTCTGCGAATACTCCTCATTCATGACGGGTTCTGAAACCTAACCATGTGAATGTCTGTAGTCTGACTGCATTTTATTTGGTTATTTTTGGTTATGGTTAGGGCTAGGTAGGGGTTAAGGGTGCCGTGATTGGGATTAAGGTTTTTCCTGTAGAAAAGAATTGAAGGTCTTCCTTTAGATAGGCATGGTAACATGTGTGTGTGTGTGCGTGTGTGAGCAAAGCCTCTTGATTTTCTAGTTGTATGCAAGCCCTCCCGTCGCCACCTCAAAAACAGCTGCAGTTTGTGATTATTCGTAAAAATGCATGACAATTGGAGCAGGCCCTCTGTCTCAGTCCTCACTGGTTGCATATACTGTAACTGCAACATCAAGAGTTCCATTGGCTAATTGACTTGTTGATAAGATTAGGAGGTCAAATAATGACAGGTTCTCCTACAGATAAAATGAGTGGCTGATGCTGGTAGGGAGCCTAAGACTTATAGCTGTCACAGCTGCTGCTGTTACTATCAGGGCACATAGACACACATATAAACACACGGTGGACACGTGTAACTGTATATATGCCGTCTTCACGCCAAGTGACAATGCCGGTGACTCCATAACTAAACGGAGCATGGCGGTCAGCCCTGAGGCAGCCTGCACCTTGCTCCGTCCCCAGGGGGCCCAGAGAACATCGCGTCCTCCAGTCTCTCCCGCTCGCTATACCTCCGTGATTCCTGACTCTTCAGCTGAGTTTCAGGTTCTGTTCAGAGTGTGGAAGGGAGCTTAAGTGATCCCTGCTCTTGCATACCACCCCCCCCCCCGCTATATTTTACCCCCCTTGGCCCTGCCACTCTCTTTGTATCTCTCCATGAAGCCTGAGAGGGATTCTGTCAATTATACTCAAGACTGAATGGTCGAGTACTTTGAATTTGTACTGTATAACCCCATCTGTTGCTTAATGGGTCCTCTTACTCTCTGTACGTATGCCACTTATTACTTTTATGACAGTTTTACATAGCATATATCTTCGTTTCAGTCTGCTAGCAGCAGCAGACATATCAGTAACGATCTGTCCTGAGGTGTGGATCTTAGCTTGCTTGGGTCGGCAGAGTGATTTCAGTTTTGGGGCTGCAAGTAAGGTCCTTAAGCCCCAGTTGCTACAGGCTCTCGCTGATCATGTCAGTTTTATGTTTTGTTGAATATAAACATCTTCTAAATAACTTACTATACTTATATTTCATGGATTTATTTTAATTGTTATTTTCATATAACTGTCGCATGCAAATAGCTTAAAATAGTAAATCATAGTAGTAGTACGTAGTAAATCATTCCACTCAGCCCCATGTCATTGTGTTAGCATAACACTTATGTGTAGATATTGCATTAAGGCTTCATTAACATTCTCCTCCTCTCTCTGCATAAAACAGTTGAGCCATCAGTCAATGGCCTCCCATTACTCACTCAGCTCACCTCACTGCCCCTTCCCTCCCACCCCATTCTCCTGACCATGCATGTTCCAAAAACAGACTGCCTTTCCAATTTACTGCGACCCCCTCAACAGTTGTTGCCGAATTCCACCAACTCATTCCTCTTTTCTGCAGCAAAACTCCGCCCCCGGCTCCATGTGGAGCTTCCCTGACCAATAGCAGCAGCCCTGATGCTGTGTCTTCACCAAAGCGCTGCCTTGTGGACATATAAAACTCAAACTAAGTCACTGTTATCTTGTACTCCCTGTCAGTACGGCACTTCTGCAAGAAGGAGGGAGAGATTAGTCAGAGGAGAAAGTGAGCGAGAGAGAGCAAAAAGGGGCTTTCTTCCGTCCCAGTCCCACATTTTGAAAGGGGAGTGGAGGGCAGAAGTTGGAAAGAACGCAAATAGGACTTGGATAGATTTAGTCTTTGCTCTTTTCTTTGAGGTCCCTTCACCTTTCTGTTTAGAAAGATGGAGAACGCTCACACAAAGAGTCCCTCTGAGTGCCTGGCCTATTTCGGGGTCAGCGAAACCTCGGGCTTAACTCCTGACCAGTTCAAGAAGAACTTGACTAAATATGGCTACAACGGTGAGAGAAGTGAAGAAACTGGATGGGGAAAGATTGTGAATGGGATTTGAGCAGAGTACTGGGAGATGGGTGTCAATTAAAGAGGTTACAATGGTGAAGTCAGAGAGATTAGTGCATCTGCAAGTAGCCAGAAAGGAAGGAAATCTCTAGAATGATGTTTATTACTTAGGTAGTATTCACAGTAACAGTAGAGAAAGGAACCAAAACTTGTAGAGTAGTGAGTGGGCAATGCATTTAATGTCTTTTAGTCAATGTTCAGCTTTGGATACTGTTTAAGAGGATGTTGAGTGTATCCGGCAGTCCAACACAGCTGCATGACATTGTATTGGCCTGTGGTTCACAGTGATATGTGCAGTGGCAGTGCTTTGGTCACTCTTTCTGATGCATTCTGTGGATTTACAATGTCTGGCTGCTGGCAGTTTGCAGGTAGAAGACAATAAAGGTTGTGGAAGGGACCTGAATGACTGGAGGAGTAGGGCAGAGTGTGATAGAGAGGGTGATGCATGGGGTGGGGAGCCTATCCTCTGAATCTGGGGAACAGGAAACCTCAGGGAACCTGAAGAGGTTCTGACTCTATTTAGAGGAAATAACTTTGTGAGCCGTACCTGATGTTACATTTTTGTTTAATTGATGGTCATTGGGTAACTTTATGATTGTTCAATAAAGATGAATTTAACTCTGAAATGCTGTAATTCATATTGTGGAGCAAATAGCATGGAGTACAACTAAAACGCTTTAGATATTCCTGTTTGGGAAATATATATGTAGTATGTAGAGTAATATACCACTTGCTGTTTTATATGTCTTGTCACAGAATTGTCTTTTATGTTGTACATAAGATCAATACAAAAGTCTAGTAGTAACTATTGAATAACTGAAATGACTGAGCCTACTAATGTATTTTATAATTCTCTCTCTTACATCCACTTAAATCTGTTTACAGAGCTGCCAGCTGAAGAAGGTAAGAGATGTTTTTCTTCAATATCGATGCTTAGAAGATGCATAGATATTTCCTCTATTCTTAGGAGATGCATAAATATTCCTTTATTCTTCTGATTTAATTGTTTTTTGCTCTTTCACCTGCATCCACAATGTGCAATAATTTCACTAATTACATTATATCTAATTATTTAGGTGACATGTCATTTCACAGTTGCAGTAGTTCTATTTAGTTTGGTTATCTCTCTATCAGTAAATATATTTTATGTGATGTAATAAACTAATATAATTTAATTTACCACAAAACTGTAGTGAACTAAATCCCTATCGCACCACCTTTCCCTGTCACAGGAAAGAGTATCTGGGAGTTGGTTATTGAGCAGTTTGAGGATTTGCTGGTCAGAATTTTACTGCTGGCTGCCTGCATTTCATTTGTGAGTAAACCAATCTATCTATTTTTTTCACTTGCTGGTAAAATGATTATCGCCAGAGCCGAACAAACAAAATTAAGTTTGAAACTTAATACACATAAAATTCAACTGTTAACAGAAATAATGTATATCTGGTTGTTTCTATCCATTCCCCAAATAACTTCTGAAATGGTTTATTGAGCTTTGGAAACACATTATTGACAATGCAATCAATCGAACAATACCAATTGCAAGTTAGCCAGTTACTGAACTGATAAAAGGTTTAAATCTCAGACCAGGGGTCACAGGTCTGAACATTTTGATAACTAAACTAATCCCAACTAGCCCTGGCCCTCCACTACCTTTGATCTCTGTCCAAGTGTCTGCAATTTTGGCTCAACGTGAGTTTCCATGTGCTGTCTCACTCCTGCTCAGGGAACATCACTGGGATGAGTGGTGATCCTAATAGTGTGTCATCAGAGCTGACGTGACTCCTTGAGGGGCCCATCCAAAACCTGCGGCAGTCACATTAGATCCAGGCTACATGAGGCCTCTGACGTGTTTATTGATTTGAGAGTAAACGACAGTTTTGGCACAGGGATTTCTTGGCAGAAATCTAATCTGGCTACAGACAGCAGTTGCTTGAAAGAGGAAGTCAGCTTGCCCCGAAATACTTGGCTGTAGAAACGTTAGATCAAGGAAGTCTGATGTTCACAGCAACCAAACCTTGTTGTATGGAGATGTATTCAATGATATAAAATGCTTTTATATTTTTTTGAAAATGGAAATGAACATTTGCTTCCTTCTGTTGTGATGCCATGAATTGTAATTCGGAGAGGAGGACTGAAGGTTGAAAATGGCGGACATTAATTCCTACCTTGACCCTTCTGTCCTGAGACAGCTGTCATTATGGCCTTAGAAGGAGAGAATTGAGGAGAGAGAAAGAGAGAGGGGTAGAGGGGGAATGGGTTTATTTTAAGAAAGTCTCAAGCCAGGGAGAGAAACTGTATCCTTCAGGAAAGGTCAGGGATGGAGGGATTGAGGGACTGGCAGCAAAAAAGGTAAAGAACGTAACGAGAGCACTGGGCTTGGAGATATAGATAGGGTTAATCCTAAATAGCAGAAGTACTCAAAACAGTTACAGTTACATAGGATGGTGAGATGATATGGGTATGAAAGGCCAATATAAAGCCTTCAGATTAAAGACATTTTAGTGGACCATTGAATATTGTTTTTAATTAATCAGAAAAATTAAAAACAGATGGATCTTTGTATCAGACAGAGGAAAGGAGAGCAGAGAACCAGGGAGCCTGGAAAATGTATAACTTTTTTTGTCATAATCCCCAGAGTGTCCTTTACAAAATCTCGTAAATATGATCACGATCTGACAGAGAAGGTTCTACACACACATTTATCGAGGGTATATGCTGGGGTTAAGACTTGCCAGGTTTGATAACCAGAGTTTCCTCCTGGTAATCTTCTTATCAATAGCACCTGAATAGTTTGTGCCTCATACCTTTTCTTCATGTCTTTCCCTTGGTCAGGTGCTGGCCTGGTTTGAGGAAGGTGAAGAGACCGTCACTGCGTTTGTGGAGCCCTTCGTCATCCTACTCATCCTCATCGCCAATGCCGTGGTTGGAGTTTGGCAGGTCAGTGGCATGGGACAGTGCTGGTTAAAGAGCAAAGGTTAAGGGGCACATAGTACTTTCTGGCAGGAGTAACTGCAGTGTGCTGGGCTGGTACAGTGTTTAGAAGGCAAACAGGGGTAACACGCAGCAGATGAGGAGTCACTGCTAATCTAGAGTAGATCGTGGTGTGAACTTAGAGTTTAAGCACAACACGATAATTAGAAAGGATAAGTGATGCAAACCAATTAACAGAGCATTCAGAAGCTCATTGTTTGCAGTTAAAAACACAGAAATAGAAAAAGGATTTTTTGTCTGTTATTTTTACAGGAGCGTAATGCAGAAAGTGCCATTGAAGCTCTGAAGGAGTACGAGCCGGAAATGGGGAAGGTGTACCGCGCAGACAGGAAGAGCGTCCAGAGGATCAAGGCCAGGGAGATCGTCCCAGGGGACATCGTGGAGGTGTCTGGTGAGACACCTTATCCGCCTCTGCATTTTACCATCAATTACCTTCTATCTGTCCTTCGAGATCTTAAAAAGATATCATATTAACTATATATTTTTCTCTTGTCCCTGAATATGACCGTGAAGTCATTAAAAAGACAGTTCATTGGTCTTGGCCAGGATATAATACAGGGTAACAGCAATGGTACAGAGCAGTGAAGAAAATAGTCTGTCTGAACTTATAGAGATGTGAAAGCGGGGAAAGATTTAGAGTAGACTTGCTGAGAAAAAAGGGAAGCTCTCTGTTTTCCATTCCAACTCCTATTCTCCTTTAGACACCTGCTATCCATCAAATTTGTTAATTTTCCACTGTCTCTCGCTGCCCCTAGGTACTGCTTAGCTTTATCTCTCACTTTCAGCACCACTCCATCGGAATCAAGCTGTATAAATACCTTTTCATCATGCTTTCATAGAGTTTGCTTTACATAATAATAATCTGACCATTTTAAGAGTACCACAAAGTAATCTTCAATTAGTAAGTAATCTTGAAAATCATTGAAAATGAAGAATCCGTGCACATTTTGAAGCAGTGTTATGATGCCAAGCTTTTACATCATTGCAATAGTATCCTATTTAGAGGAAATAGGCTAACAAGTCTGTCCATGGTTCTCCTAGTTGGAGACAAAGTGCCTGCTGACATCAGGATTACTGCTATCCGTTCTACCACCCTCCGTGTCGATCAGTCCATTCTCACCGGTCAGTCAACTCTCTATCTTGCCTCTCTAACATTGCCACTGCCTAAAAATGCTTCGAATACTATAATATCCACATTGCAGCTAAACTTTACCTAGCTGTGCAGTCTTTGACTAAATAAAACAAAATGTCTTTACATCTGCCGTTTTCTGTGTGTCGCGTTCTCCATGGTTCTCCATTAGGTGAGTCTGTCAGTGTGATCAAGCACACTGAGGTCGTTCCTGACCCCAGAGCTGTGAACCAGGACAAGAAGAACATGCTGTTCTCCGTGAGCATCTCCCTGCTGTTCTATATTGGCTTTACACTTGTATCGATGGTCTCCTTAAGACAACACCCCTTTACAGTGTCATATTTCTATCCCACCACCTCTTCATCTTTTATTTGTACGGTTCTGATCCCGGCCTCCGTTGTTTTGATGTCTTTTTAATGTTCAGGGCACCAACATTGCAGCAGGAAAGGCCATCGGTGTGGCTGTGGCCACCGGTGTCTCCACTGAGATTGGCAAAATCCGTGACCAGATGGCAGCCACCGAGCAAGAGAAGACGCCACTGCAGCAGAAGCTGGATGAATTTGGCGAGCAGCTTTCCAAAGTAATTTCCCTCATCTGCGTCGCCGTGTGGTTGATCAATATTGGACACTTCAACGACCCCGTCCATGGCGGCTCATGGATCCGCGGTGCCGTCTACTACTTTAAGATCGCTGTGGCTTTGGCCGTTGCTGCCATCCCTGAAGGTATGGTGCTGTCTGCGAGCTGGAGGGTGCATTTCCATACCCATACCTCCTCCATGCTGGAACACATTCCAGTTGGCTTAAACATGTAAACATTGACATCAAACATGTTTTAATCCATAGCATATAGTTTAATCTAATCTAATCTAATCTAATCTAATCTAATCTAATCTATCTTTCTAATCACGAAAGGATGTTTTTTATGTCCATCATCAATGCTGCAAAAGTACTCCTCTCATTCTTACAGATTACTTTTCCTTGTTGGC
>JAABNY020000095.1:31068116-31093060 GCA_015164015.2 Brevimyrus niger | reverse complement strand
TCGCCCACTCACCTGAGGCAAATCATTTACAAAAACTGAACACTAGCCTACTGGCTAGTACAAAAAAAAATGCATTTTATACTGAACTAGCCCAGTTGGATAGCATAATAGCATTTTTGGGTACTGTCAGTTCCAGCCAGCTCCTTTTCCTCTAGTGGATTTTGTGGAAAGACACTGTATTAACGAAATACCAGCACGGGCAGTTATTTCTACACAAGGAGCCTGTACTCTGTCAGGACATATTGGTGTTTCCTAATCTTTTTGAGCATTCCAGACATGCTACCAGATCCTGCAGTAATCTTTCTTTTCTGAGGGTGACAGCAAGAACAATTATCAGGTGTTTGACAGTTTAGTCTTGTGGAGCCTGTCTAATGGATTGCAGGGCAATGTACTGGCAGCAGACACAGGCTCTTTTAAATACAGTATAAGTCCTTACTTTTCTTAATGCCATCTTTTCCTCTCCTTTTCACTCTTTCCCTTGCTGCACCTTCCCTTTTGCTCTGAAATTCCTTCTCCTTTTCCTACTCAGTCACTCTATCCTGAGTTTTATTAATTTATTTTCGCTCATTAAAATGTGAGCAACACCCCTAACCCTTAAGTATACTCATATAAATGCACAGGAGTGTGTACACTCACCCATGTATATTTTTACCATTATGGAGATATTTATGGAATTAAATCATTCCCACAGATCACATGACACGGTTGCTAATACTGTATTGTTTACAGATCACAATAAAAATGTGCAAGATACAAATAACACTGAATAAAAATATTACTGTATAATTAATAATCATTAGTAGTATTTTAGATTAAGCGTAAAAACATAAAATCCTAGGATTGTAACCTTTTTCTCCATACTGTAAGAACACTTAGACTCTCCACACGTGCCTTTTTCAATATTGGTTGCAGGATCCACATACTTTTCTAACCTTTTGGCTTCCTTATCTTGTTCTACTTGTTGCTGCCCCTTCAGCTGCTAAGTTCCCTCTAAATTCCCTCTGAACTTGTCCCTCCCCCCTCCCCCCCCAGTCGAAGGGTATTTACGAGAAGGTGGGTGAGGCTACAGAGACTGCCCTCTGCTGTCTGGTTGAGAAGATGAATGTGTTCAACACTGAGGTGCGCGGGCTGTCCAAGGTGGAGAGAGCCAACACCTGCTGTACTGTAAGTAACACAATAAGCACCTTCAACCATCCGGCCGCTGCAGTGTATGAAAGAATTTTGCTAAGTAATGGAAAGGTATGTGCCTGTGTCATAGCTTAGGTTCTAAGCTTCCTACATTGATTCTGCACCAAAGGTGATTAAGCAACTGATGAAGAAGGACTTCACCCTGGAGTTCTCACGTGACAGGAAGTCCATGTCTGTTTATTGCTCGCCAGCCAAATCATCTCGTGTCGCTGTTGGCAACAAGATGTTTGTGAAGGTATGTATTCTTCAACTCAGTGTGCATGTCTGTATAACGCATTCATGGGATGAATCTATGGGTAGTATGAGTGTCTCACTCTTTTTCCAGTCTGGATTTTCAGGCACATACACCCTGTTCAGATTGATTTGTGACATTAAATTGCTTTGTTATGTGTGAACATGTTGGATTGATGTGTGTTTTTAGAGTAGGCTCTGGACAGTGTTGCAAAAAATGGTTTTGTTTTTAAGGTAAATATTGCACGGAATGACTAAATAATACATTGTGAGTCTAAATGTGAATTAGTTGTAGTTGACTATAACTTACAGAAGTTTTTGCCCATGCTGATTTGCCCATGCTGAGCACTTTGCTGCCTTTGCCCACAGGGAGCCCCAGAGGGAGTCATTGATAGGTGTGCCTATGTGCGTGTTGGCACCACCCGGGTACCCCTGACGCCCCCCGTCAAGGATAAAATCATGACTGTAATCAAGGAATGGGGTACTGGCAGGGACACCCTCCGCTGCCTGGCTCTCGCCACCCGTGACACCCCTCTGAAGATAGAGGAGATGAACCTGGAGGACTCAACCAAGTTCGCAGAGTATGAGGTATGGGCATGTGGATGGAAGGGGGTGCGGGTGTGGAAACACATGGAGGCACCGTCTATTGTGCAACTGTAAGATAATTTCCTAAAAGCCGAAGGAGGAAGGTGTTGAATATTTGTCAAATTTCTGTTTTTGATGGTTAGAGTAGATATATTAGAGTAGATTACATAGAGCAGCATATTAAAAGCAGATGGGAAACAGTGTGGAACAGAAAAGTACTGCAGACGTTGAACTGTGCTCTCTGTCCCTTCAGACTGACCTGACCTTCGTTGGCTGCGTGGGCATGCTTGATCCTCCGCGTAAGGAAGTCACTGGATCTATCGAGCTGTGCAGGGATGCAGGAATCCGCGTCATCATGATCACTGGTTAGTACGCTTCCTTCCCGTCACCCTGTCCCTTTCACTGCTTTTCTCTCCTTCTCTCTGTTTTCACTCCACACGTGACAGTGTCCGTCATTTGAAGGGCTTTCGGTTGCGCCCGTTTGCTCGCCCACGTCCGTCTTTCATCGTCTTCAGCCGATAGCAGCCTATGCTCCGTCTCCCAGGTGACAACAAGGGGACGGCGGTGGCCATCTGCCGCCGCATCGGCATCTTCGGCGAGGACGAGGACGTCACCGGTCGGGCCTTTACCGGACGCGAATTTGACGACCTCCCCACATCCGAGCAGAGGGAGGCGGTTCGCCGGGCGTGCTGCTTCGCTCGTGTGGAGCCCGCTCACAAAAGCAAGATTGTGGAGTACCTGCAGAGCTACGATGAGATCACCGCCATGGTGAGGGAGGGGCCACCCTTTAGGCAGTCTGCTCACCACCACCCCCTCCTGCATAACTTCAACTCCCTCTCTTCTTCCTTCCAGACTGGTGATGGCGTAAACGACGCCCCCGCCCTGAAGAAGGCTGAGATCGGCATCGCCATGGGCTCTGGCACGGCTGTCGCCAAGTCTGCATCGGAGATGGTCCTGGCCGACGACAACTTCTCCTCCATCGTGGCGGCCGTGGAGGAGGGCCGCGCCATCTACAACAACATGAAGCAGTTCATCCGCTACCTCATCTCTTCAAACGTGGGCGAGGTCGTCTGGTGAGCTGAGTTTCCTTCAGTGTGCTAACAGGCTCCCCTGGATGGTGTCCATCGCCATCATAACCCCTTCTCTCCTCGCCATGCCTCCAGTATCTTCCTGACAGCGGCTCTGGGTCTGCCTGAGGCTCTGATCCCAGTGCAGCTACTGTGGGTGAACCTGGTAACAGATGGGCTTCCTGCCACCGCCCTGGGCTTCAACCCCCCAGACCTGGACATCATGGGCAAGGCCCCCCGCTCCCCGAAGGAGCCGCTGATCTCCGGCTGGCTCTTCTTCAGATACCTGGCCATCGGCGGTATGTGCGTGCCATTGAATCCTCTTGGCTGACTCAGTTGGCTGTGGAGACCGATTTGAGTTCATTCCTTTCCCGTTTCCCCGTAGGCTATGTGGGTGCAGCTACAGTCGGTGCTGCAGCCTGGTGGTTTTTGTATAGTGAAGATGGTCCCAAGGTCACTTTCTACCAGCTGGTGAGATGTGCATCTTAACTCTGTTACTACTCTACTGTGCTGCTTTGCTTGAAGAGCACAATTTCAACTGCAGGGATTGACTAGTCATGGAAACTTGACAAATACAACACAACTACGGCAAAGGTAATATAGGCATTCTCTTATTAGCCATATATCTCTTTTTCAGTCCCACTTCATGCAGTGCCATGATGAGAATGAAGACTTTGCTGGTATTGAATGTGAAATCTTTGAGGCTGCCCCACCAATGACCATGGCCCTGTCTGTGCTGGTCACCATCGAGATGTGTAATGCACTCAACAGGTCAGTCTGCGATTCTTTATTACCAGAATAAAATTGGTTATATAACAGCAGAGGTAATAAATGAATGAAACAGTTCCCAGTGAACAAGGAATACATCTTTGCGTTTATACCGCAATCTTATCTTATATTATCTTATCTTGCTGTCTGGGAGTCATGTGACCAAACGCTCTCCTTTAGCCTTTCTGAGAATCAGTCACTGCTGCGCATGCCTCCCTGGAGCAACTGCTGGCTGCTGGGTGCCATGACCCTCTCCATGTCCCTCCATTTCCTCATCATCTATGTGGACCCTCTTCCCGTGAGTCCTGCTTTGCAACCTTCTGCTCGCTCTCACTCACCACAGCTCCCCATCAAGGCTAGCCCTTAGCTCGTTGCATTTTCAGAACACCTTCATCTCTATTACTGTCTTTTTTTTTACTCTTGCTCTTTTTGTATCCTATTATTCTATGTGCTCTTATGCTATGTTTTTAAAATAATATCCTAACTGTAAATGTGCTATTAGTCGAGTTCAGCCCCAAAAGCGTGTGTTGGGCCGAATGGCCTCTTCTCCTTTGTATTTGTCCTTTGTTTATACCTGGTCTGCTCAGTTTTCCCAGATCGTTTCTCTTGTGTATTGTTTATGCATCTTGCCACACACCACATTTTGTGTAGCTAAATGTGTTTATGCCCAATGATGCCATATCATTGTGTAATTGTATTGTCTGCCTTTCTCTTTCCCAGATGATCTTCAAGCTGACTCATTTAAATTTCACTCAGTGGATGATGGTGCTACAGCTGTCCTTCCCAGTTATCTTGATTGATGAGGTGCTCAAGTTCATGGCCCGCAACTACCTGGAACGTAAGTTATAACAGCTGAGTATCGGGTATCTGAATCACATTGGCACATGTCAAAATTACATTTTATTTTTTGACCTCTAGTACCTTCTTGATTTCTTGCGTGGATTTTGGCAGCAACATGTACTGTGAAGTGCCAATTTGTGCATTAGATCTATAGCAGAGTTCTGAGCATCAGGATTTGGCTAAATGGCATGAAGGTATTTGCAAAATTAAAAGCATTTTTTGTAGTTAATCAGTTTCAGAGATTTTTCATTCTTTAATATTCCCTTTATGGTACTGTGACGTGTATTATGCTAATTAAATTGAATTTCACATGTTTTGTTACATTAATTTGTTAGTTTGCTGTCAATCCTGTTAATACATTCCCTATATCCCTAATACTTTTCCCCAATCCTTTTAAAATGTCACCACTTAATTTCCTAATATTCTGTTCTTAGGTACCCTGCTACCCCTCATTATTTACTCATTCACCACTTCAGCCTCTAATTGTTCCTCCATTCTCTCCCATGATTTTCCTCTCCAAACACTCATTTGCCATTTTTTTTCCCCTCCAGCCTAATCACATTTCCTTCCCTTCATTTCCCTGTAACAAAGCAAGGTATCCCACAATCCTCTGCACTGACCCTCGTCTGCACCCTGTGTATTGGCACAGTTTGTTTTGTGTAGTTTAGGTATTAATGTAGAGCTGGTTTGTGTCAAGAGCATGTCTCTATTTTTATGTAAAAATGTCTTGTTCACTTTTCCAGTGATATAATATCACACATAACAAAGCTCTTTATCTTTATATATAATGAATATCTACATAGCCTTATTTACTGGCATATGTTGCATTATATAGCCCTATTTACTGGCTTATGTTGCATTACACAGCTAGATTTACTGGCATATGGCATTTGTTAAATTAATATTCTTATTAACAATTAACAATATTTAGACAATACTAGTGCTACTACTGTCAAATTACCTGATAAATATTACAAAGTAACAACAATAATACTAATAATAACAGTGCCCGGGCATACCAAGGAAAAACCTGATACTGGATTATTGCTTTATTACTTATATCAGCCACTAACAGTTACTAATAATGACTCACAAATGAAGACATAATCCTATTTGACTACATTCTATGATTTGACTCCACCACAGAGAAAGATGACAATCTAGTGGCGAAAAAGTGGAAATGAAGAAAAAGTGAGGAAGGAGAAAGGGAAGATGACTGAAAGAATGCATCAAGCAATTCAAGGAGCAATATGAAACAACAAAAAATAAGAAAAACAATTCATACGCTATTTTAATAAGGTTTTCATTCTTAAAATGAGAATAACCTTTTCCACATACTTGAGGTCTTGTTTTAGCAGAACCTTGATTATTCTTTCAATCCTCATTACTGTTGTTTCTACTGTTTTTAGTTCCTTTCTGAAGTATTTTTCCTCATGTTCTTACACAATGTAATGCCAACTTGTGAAGCTCACACCTTCTGAAGAGGTTACCATAGAGCTTGTCTGTGACTCTGATACACATCAGTATGAAAAGACTATGTTTTTTATTTTTATTTTCATCATTTATTTAAATCGACATACATTCAGCTGTGCAGGGCATTAAAATTATACTGGCAGTGGGACTTTTACTCACTTATACACTTTTCAATGCAATAATAATGAAGAAAATAGATTGATACATGGGAAGTGATGAAACTAGATTTTATTTAATTAACAGTAATTAACAGTAATTTATTTAACAGTAAATAAAAGAAATAAATGACAAAACTACAAGTGAAATTTTATTTTACATTTGAATTTAAAATAACACACCTTGTGAATTATACAGCAGTTATGATCCATGTACACAGGGGAAAGCATGTTAAAAAGAGGTAGCAAAGTACAACAATAGGGAAAAACAGTGAGACGTAGCAGGGCATGGACTGCCGTCTATTGGCCCTGTTTGGAAGCTCAGAAATCACCTCTGGTCTCTCGCAGGCACTTTGGTATCCTCCTGCAGTCCAAAGACCCTAACCCTAACCTGACATTCCATCTGGGGAGCATCCCCGTCCTTCTGCCCTGTGGAAGATGGATGAAACTTCTAGCACTTACTTGTTAAAACTCAAATATTCATTCATCCATTTTCCATAGTTATTTATAAGGTACAGGATCATGGTGAGCCCAGAACCCTTCCTAAGGAGCAGATGGGACAGAATTCCATTTAGAAAGCACACTTCAATAATAGAACTACATAACTAAGCAAAATTTAAAGACTCCAATTCACCTTAATTGCATCTGGGAGGAAACTGGAACACCATACTATATATTGCATCATTGGAGGCAATTTATATGTAAATTATACATATATACTATTTACATTCACACGTTCATAGAAACATTGAATCCATTAATGCCTATTAGAAAGCCTGCTGAATGACATTTAGCCTTATAATCATTCCTGGATGTCAGGCACATTTGAAACGGAAACAGACTGGTGAGTTTCCTGTAATGTGCCTTGTCTGAACATATAATGGCTGACATATAAGGTCTTAGGTTTGCTTCTATATCAAAATTAGTTTGGTACCTTACTGGTTAAGTGTTATTTACAGAAATAAGTCTAACTAACTAAAACACAAGAAATAAAAATGAAATTAACTGATTTGAGGTGACCAAGCAATGGAAGATGGTTTAGACAGATTGGGGGCAGAGTCAGATGTCGTTTCTGACAGCGAATGCTATTAGTGAATGAAGTATGGTTTATCTATGTTATAAGTATAATTTCACCTATTCTCATTGCCCCCTTGCCTGTTTCCCCATCAATATACAACAGATACAGTTACAGAATGCAGGGACACACATTATTGAGCCGCTAAGGCGGACATTAGGTTCGGCATCTCCATACGGTAAAGTAACGTTATCATGTGTTACGAGTTTCCATAGACCATACATAATTTCTACACCTCATAATGCAACCACTTACGATGAGTATTACTAATGTATTTGTAGCATTTTGTATCAAAGCTTTCAGTAGCTATTTTAGTACTGGCGTTATCCATTTAGTTTAAGTTAATCGTTTAGACAGCATCATTATTAAGATGATTTGCTAAACGATAAATAGACCTACTTTGGATATTATTCAAAATTATAAGCAAGAATTAACAACTAACAATTAACAAACGGTACGCCTGTCAAAAGCTCCCCCCGGCAGAACGCGAGCGCAGGGAGCGGCCGAAGGAAATGCACTTTGGGCGCAAGTGCAACCATGGTGTTGGGAGGACAAAAATACATTAGAGAAGGTGTGATGATGATGATGAACGCACACGTAGCTCTTCGTCCTCTTCTCCTTTGCGCTCATGAGTGGCATATTTACGCATGTGAGTTTTGACTTCACTATGACGCCATAGATGGCTAACGCTACTAGGATTACATACCTTGCTTGCTTTCTAACTAGATATCTAGCTAACTAACCAATATTGTTAATTAGTAAGCTACTGCTCCCATCACACTCTGGCACCAGGTACCAAGTACCCCAGCACCGAGAGCAACCAGTTGATAAACCATAATTCTTAAAATTCCTTGTAAGGATCTCTAATTCCTGATTGGTCCCAAAACACCAACAGACCAAGCTCAAATGTATAACAAACACTATTCTCCTGTTATGTTGGTACCCCTTGGTAGCAGGGTACATCTACTCATTTTGCTCAATTTTCCAAAACATGTTTCAATTGTTAGACTCCTACTTGAGATATGGTTATAGATATTAATTACATAGACATCGATTCACTGTAAACACATGGTTAACATAGGATTGTGACAAATATGATAGTACAAATGTAGAACATATTGCGTACGGCCTACTGCGACTACTTTATAGCTACGGCTCTTTGTGCACCAGTTGGGGCAGCCTTGAATCCCTACCTGTCCCCATCTCCACTATCTCTCTTCAGGGTCTGCAGAACTAACCACATGCAAGCTATCATGAGGCAAGAACACACAGTATTCAAAACAAACAAATCCCTTCTTGTCTAAGACATAACAGACCCAATATGCCTCCCCTCCCGGGCCAACCAGTGTCAAATTTTCTTTACACAATGGCATGCAAAATATTAGAAATTAATGGAGACAGCCAGTCTGAATATACCTGCATTTATTTAACATTGACAAATGTTGAAAGTGAAGTATGTTCTTCAGGTATCAGCAGTAAGAATTTGGTTTCAAATAGACAAAAATCACAAGGAAATGGATGAGCAAAACATTCACAGAGGACAAGACCAGCGGAGTGGCAGCAGACTTCAGTGCTGTAAGTGTCATGGTTATGGCAGCTCTTCTCTTCTTCACTTTACAGAGTCTATATCATAATCCCCAATACTCTGACGGAAGTACTCCTCATAGAGTGTTTTCTGTCAGAAATGGGAAAACCACATGGTGATTTGTCAATAACAGACCTTAGCACATCTAAACAGCACATACTCTGCTGGCATCTCACAAAATACAAATGCATGAATAAAGCAGCGGATACAAAATATTCTAAAAACAAGTATTATATATGGGCTGGAGACGTTTTTTGGGTCATGTGTAAAAATGCTGGCTGGATTTGACGACTTTCGTTATATCAACCAGGAAAGTGAAGTGCTATATATACTGGGAGTTTCAGTAAAGTCAGTTCAACTTGCAGTTTCCTGAAAAACAGTGGCTAAGCTGCCAACAAAAGCCCACACTCCTTAATCCACAACAATCATAGCCTGCATTGAGTCTCATGGAAACACAGGTCAGGAACTGGCAATCAGGTGCACAAAAAAAGAAAAATGATGCAAGTAAAATGACCCAGGCAGTGTCTAGTGAGAAAAAGTGGGCATTTTCAATGAAAAATAAATAACCAAATCTCCGGCTGGATCCTGCCTCGTGAAGTCTGGAGCTACCCAACCCACTGCTCCTTTGTTCCCAGTGATAAAGACCCCCACTGACCTCTACATCCAACTGTTTCTATATGCTGATCTAGACTTCAAGATTTACACAGAATTTCTGTAATATTGCACTTTCATAACTTTCACTGCATAACACACATGATGTAATATCACCCCTATCTGTTAGCACCCAAATGAGGATGGGTACCCTGTTGAGTCTGGTTCCTCTCAAGGAAGTCTATTGCCTTCTTAGGGAGTTTTTCCTTGCCACTGTCACCCTCAGCTTGCTCAACTCTAGACGCATCTCTCGCACACATACACAGTTTATAATTTATTATTGTATAAAAACTTTCATTTTTTTGTGTGAAGTTGCTTTGGGACAATGTCCATTGTTAAAAGCGCTATATAAATAAAAATGAATTGAATTTAATAGAATAAAAAAAAATTAAATTAAATGATAGAAAGGTGTCACATCCCTCACATTTGTGTGCTAAGCCTGGTTGAAGCTGCTCTAGCTGCTGATAGTGACTAAACACCCCATTAAGACTCTTTCTTGCCGTTTACTTTATGCTGGTTTATGGAGACTGGAACCAAAGGCAGACACTGAACCACCGTGGCATCACAGGCTACCTTCTTATTATTCACAACTTCATCAATATACTCCAGCTTCTCCTGTAGTTGCCTCTTCTGTCTGCCAGTTAGAGTCAGCTGAGTGCTGGAGAGGCAAAGCATGCAAAACCATTGAGATACCAGACAACAGAGTAGTGTACTTGTGAATGAGGGGGAAGGTGGATATGAGTGGGAACTGATGTAGCTAACAGGCTAAACAAATGTTTATGGCCTCCCTATACAATTACCATTGCTGTATCATTGTAGGTTGCGGGTATAAGTGCAGAAATGTACAAAAACACACAGATCCAGGGAAATACAGTTTCTCTGCTGGGCGGGGAATGGGCTGGTTCTCACCGGAAAGCAGAACGTGCCAGGAGAAGAAGAATGAAGGAAAGCAGGACAAGAGCGCTGCAGAAGTAGAACTGCTGCTGGACCGAGAAGCTATCAAGTACCCACAGCACAGGCAGCTGTGTGAAGGAACAAGGCCATTAGGCATTGAAGCCAATTTCTTTAACGGCCATTTAAATCATTTCACAAACATCCTATATCCAGTTATTTGAATAAAAACACTAAGCAATGAAATAAGTAAAAAAAACATTGAGAAAAGGGAAAATAATAAATATACAGTACCAGTCAAAAGATTGTGTTCACCTGTTTGAAATCATAGTCACCCATGCTTTAAACCTCATATTCATATCCATTTACAGGTGTGGATATCAATCCTATGGACCAAGTCAAAATGTGGAATATTTGGGCCCAACCATTGTCTTTGAAAGATGCAAAGGGGAGAACTTGAGTTATGCTTGTATGGTTCCTACTGTCAAGTATGAAGGAGGCAGCATGCATCAGGGTCTGGACTCATTTTGCTGATCAGGACAATCTCATCCAGCAGCGCCACCACAGCACGCTTCAAAGGGCATCATGTTATTACCATTAGCATTATGACTATGGAATTCATCAGCAATATAACCCAATATACACCTCAAAACTGAGGAAGAAGTATCTGACACGGAAGGAACGTGAAGGGCAGGTCAAGCTAGTGACAAAACAGCTGAAACAAGTCAGAAGCATCACACCTATTGGAATATATGATAGAAAACGGTAAATGTAGCCAAACTTTTGACTAGTGTGATAAGCTTAGCTTAACTCACTTTAACTCAATGGCAGACTTCTGTAATATATATTGTGGATCGTCTTTTATGCCCCACCCAAAGACTTTCTCCAATCCAGTCAACAAGGTCCAACACAATAAATAAAGTTTTAGGGAAATCATAGCTAAGGATAATTTTAATTCATTGCTCCTGAGAAATTAATAATCTCCCATTTTTAGAAACAGCACCCCACTGGTATTTGGGCTGTCTGTGATATTTAGACCATAAAAACTAATACTACATGAAGTACAATTTCAGTTGGTTTTCCCAAAACTAACCTAATGAATTTTCCAGCACAAAAAATGGATCAGGGTGAAGATTTATTTTAAAAAGTAACCACATAAACCCTGCTGCTAGGGCCCGAAAATGCACTTTCTAATCTTACAGCCATAACCGCAAACACCAGTTTAGTTTAACTGCAATGGATCTTAAATATCTAGGAATGAAAAGCTCAGCCACCATACATGCAAGCGTTAGAGCAGGGGCAGCCAATCTTACTCAATAAGCTGTTGGGTATTAGAATTTTCGCTGCAGTTCCCTAATTAGATAACTAATTAAAGGACTGATTGACTGAAGAGTCCTCACACCTGGGTTTGAACAGCTGACCTACAGGTTATCCCAAAAACCTGCATACATACTGGCCCTCTGCAGATAAGATTGCCCACCCCTGCATTAGAGGGACCTGCACCTACCAGGTACATGCCAAGAGCTTCTGTTCCCTCCTTGCCCAAAGTCAGTTCCACAGTCTCTCTGGACAGGCTGCCCAGCAGCAGTAACATCAGCAATGATAGTGGCACAGAGAATCCCATCAGGCCGAGCAGGCAGCCCTTGCACTGTGCACGCCACTTCTCTCGGCTGAGCTTCCTTGAGACAAATGAAGGACGGTTATGATGTTTCATTGTGTATTTCAATTCAGATCTATTCACTCACATTTTGTTTGTAATTTAGAAACTCCATACCATTATTGCTGTCCTACGTCTCCACCGGAAAGCCATTTACATAGCTGCTTTACAAAGTATAATGCCACTTTCTTAAATTATGCGAGTACATATTTCACTTGTAGTACAAACTGTTTATTTTTGTACATTCTGCTTATTTGTTATTCACGTATCTTTTCATTCCATTCTATATCACTTATCCGGGGTTGGGTCATGGGGACAGGAGTCAAAGCAGGGATGCCCAGACCGCACTTTTGCCAGCCACCTCCTCCAGCTCCTCCGGGGGAGTGCCAAGGGTCTGCCCTGGGACCTCCTCCCAGTTGGACACGCCTGACACACCTCTCCAGGGAGCTGTCCAGGAGGCATCTTAGATAGATACTGAACCACCTCAACTGGATCCTGTCGATGTGGAGGAGAAGCAGCTCTACTCTGAGTCCCTCCCGAATGACCGAGCTTCTCACCCCATCTCTAAGGCAGAGCCCTGACACCCTGTGGAGGAGACTCATTTTGGCCGCTTGCTCAGCACAGCTCTACTTGCCATGACAGAACGATGCAGAGTCCGCGTTACTGCTGACGATACACTGTTCCACCTGTTTATCCCCGTTACCTTCTTCCCTCACTCTTGAAGAAGACCCCGAGAACGAGTCTGACTTACTGCTGGAAATGCAAACCAAGCTCTCGCTCAGTTTATACAGGGACATGATGGCCCACAGCAGCAGATCCCGTACCCCATTCTCCTGGAGCACAGGACCCCCCGAAGGACACCATCAGATGCCTTTTCCAAGTCCACAAAACACATGGAGACTGAAGACACCGAGAGCTTTCATGAACTCATCCACCTCCACAGCCTTTCCACCATGTACAAGTCCCCTTTTTCCCAGTTCTGCTTCCTCCAAGGAAGGCACATCAGTGAGATTCATGAGATCCTCAAAGTATTCCTTCCGCTGCCTGACTATATCCCCAGTTGAGGTAAACTTTTCTCCATCCCCACTGTAAACAGCATGGGTAAAGCCTTGCTCCCTGCTCCCCCATGCCCCCGCCCCGCCGCCCGAGTCACCTGACGTTTTGCCAGAACCTTTTCGAGGCCGTCACAAAGTCCTTTCCCATAGTCCTACCAAATTCCTCCCACACCTGAGTTTTTGCTTCAGCAACCATCATAGTGCACTTATGAACACCATGTATCCGTTAGACTTAAGCTATTACATTTTTTTCGTTTTTGTTAGTTTTTGGGTGTTTTTATTTCAACCAAAGTGCAGTCTTAGCATTGATTCAGGGTTACATTTCACTGCATGTTGTACATGTATAACTATGCATGTGACAAAACGTCCTGGGCATGATGAACTTGATAGACTTCATGCAGCTAGCTAGTCATTGGGCTACAGAATGCCTCACAGGGAGGCCCTTCAATGTCTTTTCACACAGTGAAATTTTGAATGGTAAGTACATGGTTTCGCTAAACAAAGTCTGGCATCTCTCCAATCCAACAACTTATCCAAAACATGATCACAAAGAGCCTGAACCCTGTTCCAAAAAGCAGGGAGCACAAGGTCGGGAAAGCCTTGGATACGAACACACACCAGGTAATTTAGAGATGCCTGGTTTATGTGGGAAGAAACTGGAGTACCTGGAAGACACTGAAACACACATAAGAGGGATGGAATTCGAGCCCTCATCCCTGAAGGTGTGCACTGGCAGCACTCCCTACGTAGGATGCATTAAGTTATATTCATTTCTTTTTCTTTCAAGTGGTCAAAATCCACCTACAAGCCGTTTCCGATGTCAGGCTCATCAGTACCTGTCAGTGCTTAGCGCGTTACGGATGGTATCTGTGATGAGCTTGCAGTCCTTCTCCAGTGAACTGAGAGTGTTCTGTACAGTCTGGTTAAAAGTCTTCTCAATGGTCCGGCACACGTCTTCAATTTGATTGACACAGCGACTGGGCTGGGCAAAGAAACAGGAGAGAACAAAAACAGGTGTTTAAATGTACACTTTAGTTTCGGAAAAAATGGAAACAAAGGTTTAATGAATATCACATAACACTCAATACATCTTAGAACATCCTCCACTATTTTTATATCCTGTGTTTGACCACATCCAAAGAATTTTAGCATTGAGTTTTACAGATTTAACCAAAAACCAGAGCAAAACGCCAGCGCTTGAACATGCATACATTTGTAAGCAAGACAAAGGTTTTCTCATATTATTACTTTATTGGGGTTTGGAATATAAATGGTAGGCATGTCAAATGCACACTTGTTGAGTCCTGGTCTCTTGCACAGCTCTTGAACTATCTGCATCATCACTCTCTGTAAAAGAACACATCACTCACTGAACGATCTGTTCACTCCTGTAGGACAATGTAAACAGTTGCAAAAAATGACAAAAGTTCTCTCATGAGCTGGTGGAGTATTTAGTTCACAACAGACTGCTATGCATTACACATTTCAGTATTACAGGGAACTGGAAAGAGCTGAGGGTTGGAGGACATCACCATGAGAAGCCAGAGCGTCCAGCCGCCCCAGATACCTGTCTGTCTGACTCACTGCCCTTCCAGCCGCCCCAGACACCTGTCTGTCTGACTCACTGCCCTTCCAGCCGCCCCAGATACCTGTCTGTCTGACTCACTGCCCGCTTCATCGGCTTTGCTCAGGTAGAAGCGCAGCTTGTCACCATGGCTCTCGTTCAGCTTCTCCACAATGTTCAGGGTGCGTTTGCACAACGCCTGGCCCATCGGGTCAAAGAACACCAGAATAAGGTCACACAGATTACCTGAGGCGAGAGGAAAGGGAAAGACACTGATACAGTAGAAGCATGACATAAGCCGATTCTCAATGTAAATATATATAAGTATATATAGGAACCAACCCTACACAGAGTGCCACACCATCACAGGGTGAACAGTCATTCACTCGCACATTTAGACACTCCTGTTTACTTAAGTAGAATGTTTCTTGGGGGAAAACATAGGATCTGGCATCAACACACACACACACACACACACACACACACACACACACACACACACACACACACATATATATATTAGTGCTGTCCCAAACGATTATTTTTTAAACAATTAATCTAGCGATTATTTTTTTCTGATTATTCAACTAATATGAATTTTTTGATAGATCTGATGATAAATTTATTGATAAGTAATTATTTTCAAGATAGTCATTTAATACAATTCACCCTCCCCCCCACGCACACAATAATTATTTCAGGACACCAATTTGACTTAAATGTTGAAATAGATACTACAACATGGAATGATTTCATAACTAGAGAAACATGTTTTTTTTAACAAACACTATAGTTAAGCTTACTTCAGTGAGCAAGGAACGATTTAGGCTACAGTGTGTAAGAGTAGTCGTAAACGATATAATTGATATAGTTTGAACAGTGCCAGCAGTGAAACAACTAGCCAGCTTATTAGCAGAATAACTTTGTATTGTAAATGAAAACCATGCCACAGGTCCAATAAATAAAATATTGTAGCTTTCGAGTGGTGAAGAGATCATCAGGTGGACAGTAAAGTTCGTTATTACCGAACAGTTTTATTGTACGATTCTTAAAGGGACAGTGTTAACGTGCTCCTGAGGGGATAAAGTACTTTCCCTTAAAATAAGTTTCTTATCACTGCAGTTCATTGCAGTTACAAAACATTTACATAGTTTTACACAACGCAGCCACACTAAAGTTACACGATGCATTTTTCATCGATTACGTCAAATAATCATCCCTGCCCTAATATATATATATATATATATATATATATATATAATACACACACACATATATACATATATATATATACACACACACACACATAAAATCGAGATTTAAATCAAGTAATTGCGACAGGTCCGCTAGAGTGTCTACACAGTGTACTAGAGAGTCTGCATTAAAGAGGCGTCTAACCTGTAGTATCTGAAAATGATGGATGCATGAAATTCTCATTCCCTACAATTTTCTCACCCAGCCAAAGAAGAGCCTGATCCACATCAAACGGGTATTTCATGTCCCCATCCACCAGGCCAGGTGAGTCCACAAAGGTAAGGAGACTGAAGTGCTTCTGTCGAGAAGTGCAGATCTCCGTACTGAGGTACTCTGAGACCCCTGATCCAGCATGAACCAATGAACACCCAATATGCATGCTGACATTTATATAACAAGAGGGCTTTTTTCCTGACCTGCAAACTCTTGTAGAGGTTTATAGTGAGGGTAGAGATGTAGAGTTGCATTCCCCTAAAGATAAATAAATTTGAGAGAATTAAACTTTGTAAAAGGCTTCAAAACGGCAGTACCCTACTCATCTACGCGCTACATGCCATTTCCAGAGTGGGAGAGAAGTTGGAATATATTAAGGCATCAATTGCGCTGCATGGAGTGCCACAATTCATCAGTATGTCAGTGATAAGAATGCATTAGCAACAAACCATACAGAACTACCAGTAAGGATCAGTACATCTGCACCACAGGTATTGAGATTAGCAATGGATTTCCATGTCATGCATATATAAGAACATAAGAAATTTACAAAGGAGAGGGGGCCATTCGGCCCATCAAGCTCGTTTCGGGAGAAGTTAACATAGCTCAGAGTTGTTAAAATCTTATCTAGATCTGATTTAAGGGACCCAGGGTTTTAGCTTCCGCTACACCAGCAGGAAGACTATTCCATACTCTAACTACATGCTGGGTAAAGAAGTACTTCCTTAAATTGGTTTTAAAATGTTCTCCCACTAATTTCCACTTATGGTCACGAGTTTTAGTTTTGATATTTAAACTAATATTGAAATAGCCATTTGGCTGAACAGCATCCAGACCCGTTAAAATCTTATAAACCTGGACCTTAGTCTCCTTTGCTCAAGGCTAAACAGATTCAGCTCAGCTAACCTCTCCTCATAAGACATTCCTCTAAGACCAGGAATTATTCTCGTATTCCTCTGCTGCACTTTTTCTAAGGCAGCAATGTCCTTCTTAAGGTATGGAGACCAAACCTGCACACAATATTCTAGGTGGGGTCTTACCAAGGAACTATATAAATGTAACATCACCTCCCTTGACTTAAACTCCACACACCTACAGATGTTATAAAATAAAGACAAGACTGCAGAAACATTTCATCCCCCAAAAATTCCCATATACGTGGACAACAGATTACGACTTGGTGTATTTAAATTGCATCTTAGCTTCATAATTTGTTATTCATTTTAGAATTCCATGTACAGCCAGTTGGATTACGCAGCAATGTACAGCCCAGGCGTCACTAGATACACTTGGAAGGAAGGTTTTCCCCCCCCCAAGATAAAGAGATACTGGTTACACACAGCTTAGGTGCCTGAGTCTTATATATAGCAGCTTCTCACGGTAAGAGACTCTCTCTTGCGGCCACTGGTAACGAAACTGAAGCCTTGTGTTTCAATGGCCACTCCAGTCCGCAGTATATGCTCTTCCACATACCTGAAAGAGACAACAAACAACTGAAAACAGAAAATTGTTTACGGATGGCGTCAAAAACATACCGACTTACTCACTAATTGACATGCATGTATGTTATACGATACTTAATTAGGTCCTTCATTTGCCTTAGGGAAACATTCTCCATAAGACACCAGATCGCAAATGCAGGATTTTCATTATTCTCAGTTGAATACTTTGGCTGGGGAATCCCTCACAACCTGCAAACACGTGAGAAACATTTGTAAAGCATTACGATGCATTAGTTACCAGTTAATGAAAGAACTCTTGCCAGCAGAGTGGTTCCCCATTAGCATGACCGTGATTTTCTTTCGCGGCGGTAGAATAGTTACTCCTACTGACTGAGCCAAGGAAATCAAACCTAAAACAGAAATATATTGCACGATAAAGCGTGTACAAAAAAGCATTTGAGGGCGTTGTAAATAAAGTAAATGTTTATGAAACATAGACAACTTTGTCACGTGACATTAGAACAGCGTAAGACGCAGATATAATAAATACGCAACAGATGACAGTACGAAAACGCTAATGTACGAAACACTCTGAAACAAAATCAATCTTTTAAATAAATTTAAGCAGGCTAAAATAGCGCACCGCTATCCATTTCTGTGTACATCTGGTGACATTCCTGTAAGATGCGCTCGTAGCAAGAAATTGAAGTTAATTCTGCATTTGATGCGTTTCGGCTTTTAGTTTTCCCCGACATGTCTTTCACCCTAACCAACAAACAACTGCTGTCAAAATCCGGTACAGAAGACGCTGACCACGTTAAAAAAGGACCGCTGTTTGAATACCCCGGTCAGCTGGCAGCCGCACTGACGCTTGGGAATTGTAGTTATTTGTGTGCTTTTTCCAACGTTCAAATTTTAAGGTTTTATTGCCATGTGTACACAGCAATTAGCAGGATTGAGATTTGTATCCATGATTGTTTCGAAATAAATGATTTACTTCATTGGTAGCCAAAATATAACAAGAGGTGATATATTGCTTTATATGGGTACATTCGACAGCTTAAAGCAATGCATTCTGGTCCTGACGGATGCACCATGGTTAGATTTTATTATTATTATTTTTAGTTTTATTGCTTTTTTTCAACAGTATACAAATATAATGTAAAAATAACAAATACATATTACAACTTAAAGAAAGAGGGGTACATATTCTCTAATTTACAAAAGATTCTTCAGGGCCTTATATAAATTGATCATTTTTACAGCTTTTTGGGTTTTTTTTTTAAGTCAATCCAATGTGTTAAAATAAAATTTCAATTCCAACTTAAGATGGCATATATTAAGCTTTTTTGATGACCATTCACATTTGTGAACATAAAATTTACCTTATAAATAAACAGATTTAAAATAAAAACATAATTACTATTTAAGTAATTTTTCCCGTAATAGAATATAATATCTTTCCTATCTAAAAAAAATCTTAAAACCAGACAATGCTTCAAACAGATGTTCTATCTCAATCCAAAAGTATTTCATAAAACAAGTGCAGAATGGTTTCCATGAAGATACCACAAAAGGAGCAAAGATCAGATATTTCATTTCTGTATTTATTTAACTGTTTAACTGCTTGTGGGATAGATTAAGTGTAAAATTTTAAATTGAATTTCTTTTGCTTTGTTAGTTAAACAATATTTGTTGCTTAAAGTACATGACGTATTCCTATTGATATTTTCAAACTGGGAATTCCAAAAGAATTTAGACCATAAGGTAGTAGGGTTATGCAGTAACTTTCTGATAAATTTATTATTCCATTTCCTGTCTTTTATGTTAATACCATTAATAGTGATATCTGTTCTAGATATTGGCAGTCTGTTTAGTATGTTGCTATCTTGCAGAAGTTTCATAAGACTTAAAAGAACGATAACATACTGTCAATGTCTTGGAACATTGAATTTGGTCAGAAATTCAGAATATGAGAGCAACTGCCCCTCTTGACTAAACAGTTGTAAAATGTTGTTTTCCACCCAATTGTGTAAAAAAGGGGATTTATTCTTAAATATGATGTATTTATTATTCCAGTTTAGGATCAAGATCAAGATTCTTTATTCGTCACATGTAGTTATAGCTGGTACAACATACAGTGAAATGTTTTTCCCTGGCTGAGGAAGTCTCCGACTGTGCTGGACATACTAAAAAAAAGTGAGAGATAAGAAATACGTACAGAGGATAAGTATAAAAAAAGAGAAAAATATATAAGTGTAAAAAAAGGAAGAAAAAAGGGAATAAGTACAAGGGAATAAGTACTAACAGGATAAAGTATAAAGTAGTAAAATAGTTATATACATATTTATACAGAAATACAGCTGCATTTACTATGTAATAAATAATGTGCCTTAAGGTGCAGACAAGGTAAGGTGCAGATGTACCATGAGGTACAGATATTAGGGAATTAATTTATAGTTGATTGTGTGTCGTTGTCAGTTATGTGCTGTGTGTGTAGTTGTCCATCATGTTGTCCAGTTATGTGCTGTGTGTGTAGTTGTCCATCATGTTGTCCGTTATGTTCTGTGTGTGTGTATTTGTCCATCATGTTGTCCAGTTATGTGCTGTGTGTGTAGTTGTCCATCTTGTTGTCCAGTTATGTGCTGTGTGTGTAGTTGTCCATCATGTTGTCCAGTTATGTGCTGTGTGTGTAGTTGTCCATCATGTTGTCCAGTTATGTGCTGTGTGTGTGTATTTGTCTATCATGTTGTCTAGTTATGTGCTGTGTGTGTAGTTGTCCATCATGTTGTCCAGTTATGTGCTGTGTGTGTGTAGTTGTCCATCATGTTGTCCAGTTATGTGCTGTGTGTGTAGTTGTCCATCATGTTGTTCAGTTAAGTGCTGTGTGTGTAGTTGTCCATCTTGTTGTCCAGTTATGTGCTGTGTGTGTAGTTGCCCATCATGTTGTCCAGTTATGTGCTGTGTGTGTGTATTTGTCCATCATGTTGTCCAGCTATTTGCTGTGTGTGTAGTTGTCCATCATGTTGTCCAGTTATGTGCTGTGGTTGAGGAGTCTCACTGCTTGTGGGTATAATCTCCTCCTAAACCGTTTCATTCTTGTTTTCAGGCTACAGAGACGTTTCTCTGACCTCAGTGGTCTGAACAGTGTATGGGAGGGATGGCTGGAGTTCCTAGTGATCCTGATGGCCTGGGATCTGCACCGTTCAGTGTAGATGTCCTGCAGGGCTGGTTTAGTTGTCTATAGAGAGAGTAATTATGATTATATATACGAAGCCAGCATTCAAGTGTTTGCTTGTGAAAGTTAGATCATTGAATTCGAAGTTTATGTTCGCCTGCTTGCCTGCACCCGTCGTGACTGATGAATGAATGAGAAAATGATCAGATGAGAAAGTACCACTCCTTCCAAGTGTACCCCCCCCCACCCTCCCCCCGCCCCGAGGAACACTTCCTTAGTTTGGTCGATGATCGAGGTACTGCACTGGATCGTCCAGCTCCGAGGTTCCGGAGGACCCGGTAGCATGGGTACTAGCCAGCCAGAGTCAGGACATCCTGGAAGGGGTTTTCCTGGAAAAGGAAGCGCATCTCGCTGCTCAGGTGCGCGACAACCTCTGGCAGCTGCGGGAGAGACTACATGAGCCAACATCTGGGTGGATCCCGCTTGACGATGAGTGGTTGCCAGATCCACAGCGGGACCTCCCTAAGAACGCCCAATCCCCGCCGAAGGCTGCAAACGAAAGAGTAATAAAAAGACAGCTTCTGCATCTTACTGCTGGACACTGTATCATCACACCAGCTGCTGTTATCTGAAAAATAAGATCCAGGTACACACAGAAAAAGTATATATACAGAGAAACCAATGGTACCATTATGAAAGGGAATACGCTTGTGCCAGTATCTGCTTCTGGAATTAAATACACTAATACCAAAGAAAAAGATACATAAGCAGACCAACAGGAACACCGTCTAAATATCGCCGCACCGGTATCTGCATCTGAGAAGACGGAGTGGAAGCCACACACATACTCTCTCACATACACACACACACAACTAGACAAGAGAGAGAGGAATAAAATAGGACAATAAAGCCCTAGGCTCTCTTGTGTGTGTGTGTGTGTGTGTGCGTGTCTATACGTGTACGCGATCTATGTGTATGTGTGTGTATGTGTGTGTGTGCATATGTACATGTGTGTATGTGTGCGCATGTGTGCATGTGTTTATGTTTGTGTGTTGTGAGTGTATGTATGAGTGTACAGGTCAACATGGAATGATTCCCAATGAGTGTGTGAGGCCACAACCACGCCGCTCTGGGGCCCCCCAGGTGGCCAGGAGAGCCGACAATCTTTTTGAGGGCGGTGTCCCTCTCCTCTTCCCCTGTCATGTGTCTGGAGGAGCGCCTACCCATCCTTGACTCAGGGGTGCTCCTGCACGGCCCCCAGAAAAGACGGATCCACCCCTAACCAGGCAGTTCTTCACCCTCTAAGAATTGTACTGGATGGTGCTGGAGGATCTGACTGTGAAGAACTCCCCGGATACAGCCCAGCTCAACGGACAGCTACAGGGAGAGTTTGCTACCATCACCCAACCTCTCCCTGGGGCGATTTGGAGAGGTTGGCAATCTTGACAGATGGCATGAAGGGTCTGCTCCAGTTGAAGGAGCCGATGGCAATGCAACCTCTTCTCAGCAACTGTCGACTATATTGCTGTCTGCAGCACGCCCCTTTCCGGGAACTTACCTGGCTCTTAAAGGGGCCAGGTCTATAGGGGATGCCATTCCCTGGATCCCCAAGATTCTTAAAGAGGCAACGCTGGTTGCAGAGATGCACAACCCTGGCTCCCGTACATGACCTGCTTGATGTTCCTGTCCCACTGGTGCCTGTTCTGCCTGCCGAGCCTGTCCTGCCTGTACTGCCCTAGCCTAACCTGCCAGTCCTGAAGGTTCTTAACAGGCACAGACCCCTGCAGCAACGCCAAGGTGCCATCTCTGCCTGCTGCTGCGCCAGAGGTCCCGCCTCCGCCCATGCCTGAAGTCCCGGCCCAAGCTACACATGTTTCAGTTCCTGACCCTGCTCCAGTTCCAGTGGCACCAGTCCCAGTCCCCGAGGTGGTACCAGACTGTCTGACCACCGCTCTTTCCCCCTTGGAGGAGGAGCTTGAGTGGGACCCTTTGGGGACCTCCCTGATGGCCCCATTGGACCACACTAGGGACTGACCCCTCCACCTTTGCCCCAGCACGGTGGATCCCAACCAGGTTTCCGCCCCAAAAAAGCCATAAAACCCATAATATGTGTTTGTCATATGTTTTTGTGCTTACAATTCAAGTATTTCCAAAGATTAATCTTAATCCCACAACGGTAGTACTGTAAACATAAAAGCCTTGCTTTAACATAAATACTAAAACAATTGATCGCTTTAATTGAAACATTTACAGGAACAGGAACATTTAGCAGACTCAGGAGGGGTGGTGCACCGTTCCTCAAGACCTTCATGGAAGAGTCAGCAGAAAAAACCTTACCTGCTTCCCCATCATAAAATCCAACATCAGAAGTATGCAGCAGATATTCTACAGAAGCCTGATGCATTTTGGAAACAAGTGCTGTGGACTGATTAAGTTAAAATAGAACTTTTTGGCCACATTCAGCAAAGGCATGTTTGCAGAAATAAAGGAACAGCGTTTCATGAAAAGAACACCTTGCCAGCTATTAAGTATGGGGGTGGATCTATCATGCATTGGGGTTGTGTTGCAGCCAAAGGCACAGGAAACATTGCAAGGGTGGAGGGAGGAATGGATTCCACTAAATACCAGCAAATTCTGGAAGCAAACATCACACCATCTGTAAAAAAGCTGAAGCTGAAAAGAGGCTGGCTTCTACAACAGGACAATGACCCTAAACATACCTCAAAATCCACCATGGACTACCTCAAGAGATTCAAGCTGAAGGTTTTGGAATGGCCATCACAGACCCCTGATTTAAACATCATTGAAAATTTGTGGGTAGATATTTAAAGAGCTGTGCATGCAAGAAAAAGAATATTACAGAGATGCAAGCTGAAGGTTTTGGAATGACCATCACAGTCCTCTGTTTTAAACATCATTGAAAATTTGTGGGTAGATCTTTAAAGAGCTGTGCATGCAAGAAAAAGAATATTACAGAACTATACTCAACAAAAATATAAACACAACACTCTTGTTTATGCTCCAATTTTTCATGAGCTGAACTCAAACATTGGAATTTTTTTCTACATACACAAAAGACCCATTTCTCTCAAATATTGTTCACAAATCTGTCTAAATCTGTGTTAGTGAGCACCTCTCCTTTGCCAAGATAATCCATCCCACCTCACAGGTATGGCATACCAAGGTGCTGATTGGACAGCATCAATATTGCACAGGTGTGCCTTAGACTGCTCACAATAAAAGGCCACCCTGGAATGTGCAGTTTTTTGCTTTATTGGGCGACTGGTGTGACCACCATTTGCCTCATGCAGTGCAACACATCTTCTTCGCATAGAGTTTATCAGATTGTCAATTGTTGCCTGTGGAATGTTGGAGAACACCTCTCCAAAGTGCCAGACACCATTGAATGTGAGCATTTGCCCACTCAAGTCTGTTACGGCAACGAGCTGGAGTCAGGTGAAGACCCCGATGAGGACGACGAGCATGCAGTTGAGCTTCCCTGAGACGGTTTCTGACAGTTTGTGCAGAAATTGTTTGGTTATGCAAACCAATTGTTTCAGCAGCTGTCTGAGTGGCTGGTCTCAGACGATTTTGGAGGTGAACCTGCTGGATGTGGAGTTCCTGGGCTGGTGTGGTTACACATGGTCTGCGGTTGTGAGGCCGGTTGGATGTACTGTCATATTCTCGGGAACGCCTTTGGAGACTGCTTATGGTTGAGAAATGAACATTCAATGCACGAGCAACAGATCTGGTTGACATTCCTGCTGCCAGCATGCCAATTGCACGCTCCCTCAATGCTTTTGGCATCTGTAGCATAGAGACAAAACTGCACATTCCAGGGTGGCCTTTTATTGTGGGCAGTATAAGATACACCTATGCACTACTCATGATGTCAGATCAGCATCTTGATGTGGCACACCTGCGAGGTGGGATGGATTATCTCAGCAAAGCAGAAGTGCTCACTATCACACATTTCGACTAATTTGTGAACAATATTTGAGAGAAATGGTAATATTGTGTATCTGGAATGAATTTTAGATCTTTAAGTCCATCTCATAAAAAATCGGAGCAG
>JAABNY020000095.1:31049551-31068016 GCA_015164015.2 Brevimyrus niger | reverse complement strand
TCCTGGTCAAGGCAATCTCCTGAACTCCAAACTGAATGTCAGAATGGGAAAGAAAGGTGATTTAAGCAATTTTGAGCATGGCATGATCTGAGTATTCCACAATCTGCTGTTACTGGGATTTTCCCGCACAACCATTTGTGGGGTCTTCTGTTGTTGTAGCCCAACCGCCTCAAGGTTGAGTGTGTTGTGGTTTTGGAATTTATCCTATACGTGTTGGGTGCTGTCTTGATCTTAAAGGTATGATTTATGTTCTATGCCTTAGAAGCAGGTGGCATTAACAGTTTTGTGTTGTTTGTTGTAGCTGCTGTAAGACGAAATTCCGTAACTTGGAGTGAAACGGAGAAAAAAATTCAAAGATGGCTTCAGTTGGCACCTGACAGGGATGGAGGAATGAAGTTTTTTTTGTATTGTATTTGGATTTTTTTGTGTTTTTGACCACCCAAATTTCACATTTTCATAGATATTTTGTTTGTTGTGAAGTGCCTTATCTATCTGTTGAAGTTACAAAGTAAAGTGTAATAAATATAAATCAGTTCTACCCAGTAAATAAAGTATTTTGTTCATATCCATGGCTTCTTTTGCTTTATAAGAAATCATTTATTAGTAACGTCATCATTCTTCTTAGGAGAAATTACGTCACTTTTGCTATTCATATCTATTGGGCTTTTAATTTCAGATATCCAGAATGGTTTTTTTCTGGATATCTGCAACTGAATTCTTACTAGAAAAAACTCACATTTCAGATATCTACAATCCTATTGTTACTAGTCATATTTTTAATTTCAGATATCAAAAAGGATAACACCATTGTTGATATCCATAATGTAATTTTGAATATCCTAAGTCGAAAGCACACTATATTGCCAGTACCCCACTGGGTCATCCGAATTACAACCTTCAATTCGTCTGCAAGTAAATGGCAAATTGACTGAATTTATATAGCACTGCTTTTTTCCAAAGCGCTTTACACTATGCCTCACATTCACCCATACATGCTCACACTGGTGGCGGAGGCTGCCATGCAAGGTGCCAACCTGCACACCGGGAGCAATTTGGGGTTCAGTGTCTTGCTCAAGGACACTTCGATGGGGCTCGAACCTGCAACCCTCCAGTTGCCGAACGGTAGCACTGCCTCCTGCAGCACCACCACCACCCACAAGTGCAAGTGATACGTCGGTAGGTGTGAAGAGCGTGTTTTACCGTGTGACAACTGAATCTTGCGTATAACTGAACTGCAGTTCCAGCTCGTTGCCAGGATCATGTTTATCGTGCTTTCCAGGGGATCGTACTTGTGTGTTATAAAAGCTTGCACGTCCCCGGATTGGAATGCGTTAGTGCGAGCTAGTGTTTTATTTTGGCGGATATCTGTAATGTGGTGTTTGCGGTTTCTGGTTGGGAAGTGAGAGGACAGCAAAAAAATGTGTTTGGGGGAGCCACCATTCAGGTTATGGGGTGGCGGTGCCAAATCATGTGTCTTATGCGGACACGCATAGAAAATAATGTAATCTAAATGTCGCATTTATTATTTTGATGTGGGGTAACAATATAGGGATGGCCGCTCATTTTCTAGGAGTGAAATGGCCCATTTCCACCCCTGGCGGACACACAGTCTTCTGCATATTTCCTGCAGTCTGTGACAGCTTTTGCATACTCCTCCACCTTGGAGGCGGAGTTTCTGAACTCGTCCCAGTGTACACCCCTTCTGCTCCAGGCTCCTGCACGTAACCGCCCCACTCACAGACTCCTCATTCAGTGACACTTAAAAATTTAACACGGGAAGCTTGGATACACTCATATTGGAAAGCCAAAAAAAAATTTACGGATTATCACTTAAGATATAGCCAGAGCTTAAAACTCATCAAACTCATACACAAATACAGAACATGAGTGTAGGAAAACAGCAATATCATCAAGGAGCCAGACAATTAAAAAAGTAAATAAGTAATGTAGACCAAAGTTATACGATTTAATGTTTCAATTTTCACCCCCCCCCATAAAGTTAAATCCTCAAAATCTTCAGACAGCATTAGGGTTAGGGGAAAGCAGGGAACATGGCCCAAGATACTAGTGCATTGCAGGACACAATCTCCCCCCTTCTCTCTTTCTTTCTCTCTCTCTCTTTCTCTCTCTCTCACACACACAGACACACACTTACTTCTTGCATGCTCTCTTACACTGGGGTAAATTATGTGGGAGAATTGAAGAAACATCACTGTTGTAAACCGAGTACTGTGCAGATGTAGAGGAAAGAAAATGGAATGAGGCCCATACTCCATATAGGCACCATACACGTTTATTGAACAGCCGATATAGTATCCCACTGAATTTTCATCAGGTCTATAAAATGTAAACGTACAGCAGCATTTAGTGGCAGAACCTTCTTCATTTAATAAAGTTGCATGCATGTCCTTTAGATTTCGTATACAAAACACCTTTAATTCATGTGCTATATTTCACTCATTTAGAAAAATGAGAACTGTGATAAGAGAACTGTGTCAAAGACCTAAAATATGATAATCATCCTTCCACTTTCCAAGCTGCTAATACAGTTAGTTCCCAGGCTAAGAACGCCAGATTTATGGACAGCCCAAGTTTACAAACAGACTGCCATAGAGCCTAGTATATAACACATTGAGTTAAACACAGTACTTTGTAATCATGACCACACACACTACTTTATGATGCTCATGAAAACATTACATGGTTTAAGAGCTCTGTCAGCACTGCCATTTTAAGTCAGATCACTTTACAGTTAACTTAGCTACAAATTTGACTTAAGGCAGAATTAGGAACGGATCTCATTCATAACCTGGGACTACCTATACTTAAGTACAATTTTAAAGCTTTAAAATGAATATTTTTAATAGAAAAAAATACAGAAATTTTGTGTATACAAATACAATACTACTGAGTACATAGTGATTTCTGTATTATAATGAAGTACAATTTAAAGAGCATAAATGCTGCAATTTTCAGGCTTTTCATCTGTGTATTTTCACAACTCCATGCGAAACGACGGGCCTCGGTCTGACATCAGCTGGTGGTATTCCTTCTCAAATGTTTCATTTTGTGCTACGGTGAACATGTTTTTCCAGTCACCAACCTCGCCTGACAAAGAAAAGGAAGATCTCGGATATAACTGCTACCTGCACCAATGATCAAAAAAACAGAACACAAGGCATGGGCCGCATTTTAGGGATACTTACCTTTCCTCATGAAGGGGGATACCGATTGGTCAAAAATAATTGCAGGAAGTAAGCTAAAGTTGGTCATTGGATTTTGTTTCATATTTTTGAAGGATGTGTGCTCAATTATCCGGTCAACTGCCTCCCGATCAAGCTTCTTGCCGAGGAAGTCCGACATCTTCGTGATCTCCCGTGCGGGGTTCTGTTATCGTGAGTGAGAAAAGACGGCTGAGAAACAGACAAGAGTGAAAGGCAATGATGACGTATCTTAGATACTTAACGACTCGTTCCCCCTCGCCTTTCTCGCACCTCTTTTATGTCTTCAAAGAAGAGGTAGAGTATCCTGTGGTTGTTCTTCTCCTTCCACCAGCCAGTCACATGGTCAAACCATGAACCCCAGGCCACTGGAAGGAGTGTGACACAGGGGGTGCTTAGCAGGAAATACTGCATATTGTGGCAGCATACAGGGCATAGTGGGGGTGGTGTGTGGCATTCCTATGATCTCAAGGTCCTCGATTCAAATTCCATGGTCAGCAGAACAATTTTACACTGTGGCTTTGTTCAAGGTCCTCAACCCCAACAGCTCCAGGGACTGGCTGACCCTGCTTTCTTAAGTTTTTGTTGCTTTGGATATAAGCTAGTATATGATGTTTCCATGAACGTAGTGGCATAATCATTGCATTTGTTTTATTTTACTCGGATGGCTGAATACTTACACCGCTAGGGCTGCAGTGTATGTGAATGAAAATACGGAAAACAGCCTCTAACTGTCAGGGTCAGCCCCTGTTCCACTCTGTGTCCCTTCCCCATTTGGCCAGCAGGCGTTGCTGGTCGTCCCGTCCCTAGTGTTGTCAGTCTTTGTGTCTTCCCCTGCTCCCTATCAGCCGCATGGCTCAACGCATTGCCTGTGATCCCTCTGTCTTGTGCTCGAATCCTGCCTCCTCCATTTTTGTTCTCTAGCCTTTCATTGTATGAGTGTTTCTAGTTCCTGTTTCTTCTGATTTGTATTTGGTTTTGGTTAAATTCTTTGTGCTCATGCTTGTGTTTCTACCTGTCTGTTACTCCCCAGTGTTAGTTTCTGTTTCCCTGTTTCCATGGTTAGTTCTTAGTTTCCCTGTTCAGTTCCCTGAGTTAATTAGTTTCACCTGTTGTCTATTCTTTTGCCTGCCCTTGTGTGTTTTCCTGATTGCTTGTTCTCCTGCATCCTCCCCTATTGGTTAATTTTCTGTTTCACTCCTGCTTGTTCAGTTTTTGTATTTAAGTTCCTGAGTTTTAGTCTCTGATTGTTTGTGATGGTTTGTGTTTGTTGTCCTGCCTACAGTACTTGCCTGACCACCCTTGTAGATGTAGTCTTTGTTTGTCCCCTTTAGTTTTTGACCGCTTGTGGTCCTTTTGGTTCGTTTATTTTGTGGTGTTCTTAGTATTTTCTGTTTTGTTTAATAAATCCCCAATTGTCCCGTGAGCTGCCAGTGGATCGTCCATTTCTGTTCCAACCTGCACTATGCCGCTTCCCCGCACCAAACCCGCCCGGATTCATAACACTAACCTTGTCCAGTGAGGAAACTATCAAAAAACTGGTTCCAGTCTCCAGGTTCTGGAAGTTTCTTATTCATTCGGTGGAAGTGAAAATAACTCACTGCTGTGTCTTTGGCATTGCGTGCCACATACACCATCTGAGTGAAATACAAAAGACCCCAACATGCTCAGTGTAAGAACATGCACATTCTGGACATTTCAGGTCCAGAAAATAAAAATCCAAACCAGGATTTTGTTTCAACCAACTTGTTGACTATAAAGAGTCAGAATTACTTTATACTCAACTGGTTGGTTGAAACAAAATCCTGGTTTGGATTTTTACTTTCTGGACCTGAAATGTCCACCTCTGAACATGCACAGCTGATGCACAAAGAACTTGTGCATAAAGTTCGCGCTCTTCCTACCTTGCAGTTCTGATCCACAAATGAGGGAGGCAGGAGATGGAAGGGGAGATGAGTTTTTATTAGGCGTGGAGAGGGTTGATTCTGCAAAATATCTAGCCCTGAAATGGAGAGATTGGGAGGCAAAAATATAATGATTAGGTTAATGCAGACTTGTGTATGTGCACTTCATTATTAAGTATTAGGAATGTGTACAGGGGCTAGACAAAATCAGTTAAAAAAACTGCGAAGTTATTTTATTTGGCAAAGGAAAGATACTCGGATGCCAGAATGTCAAACATGGACAGAAGGCATCAATGAACAGTGGTCACAAGTAGAAGCTTAAGGAGAGGGATGGATGGTCACCTAACAGGACAGCGGCTAAACACTTCAAAAGTATGGCCTCAGAAATAACCAACGAACTGAATCCACACCTGTGACCTTGCAAGGTCCACACACATCTGGAATTTATTACAGAGTTGACATTGAGAAACCCCTTTGTATAAAAGACCATTGCACAAAAGACCCATTATAGAACCGGCACCCCCCAAAAAATGTCATGACCCCTTTTTAGACCCTCCCCTAACATCCAGATCAGGTTCCCTGCTAAAAGAAAAAATGTCAGTTGTCAATTCATAAACAAAGTGGGGGGGCTCATCAGGACCCGTGATCATTCAGCACGGTTGTATTACAGCAAAGGACTATAAAGGCACTTTACAAGACTCTCCCCTCATGATAATGCATGTTAAAAAATTATACATACTGCTAAATAAATCCAAACAGTTATACACCATCCCTCATCCTAGATGGAGGCATTTCTTCCTAAAAAAAATACCCCCTGGAGACAGTTAAAGATATTTAGGACTGCATTCCATGGAGGCTTGGAGCTGTTCTCAAGGCACATGCTGGTCCTACTTCCTATTATGTCCTAGTGAGTTTTTGTTTTGTCCACTGCTTGAATACGCATACACCCATCATTAGAAGCGGCGCGTGTAACTGACCAGAGGGAAACGGCGGGGCTGGGTTCAGTTCCAAGAAAGGAGCTCTCATCATGGAAGGGATCTGAAGGCACCCCGATATGTCACCCCCTCTCCTTACGACATCCACCATCTCTATTGCCCATGATGTCCCTGTTCAGAAAGTGCAGAGAGACATGATTAATGCAGGGTTAAGCAGGGAGGACCCTACCAGATGATCAGATAATGGTCAGATAATGTGGACAAGGGACTCTTGCCTGCTTTAGGGAATGTGGCAATAAGAATATCATCCGGCCTTGCCTGGAATTCCTGGAGCTCCCTCCACCGCTCCATCACAGAAGGCACCAAGCACACGCCCCCCACGCCATCAACAAGTACCTCCCTCCCCCCTGCATCAGTTCTTTGGTCCTGCATCTCTTGGAGGGGCAGGAAGCAGCGTGAGAGGTTAATGGAGTGTCTGTTCATGGGCGCACGATTACACTTACGATGATTACAGAAAAGAGCGTTAAGCAAAACAGAGCAACAGCAACAGCATCGATATTCAGCCTACATCAACACCGACAGTTATATCAATTTTAGAGAAATTATATAAAAGAATGTAGAAATTTACGTTTTCAAACACTTACTCATTAGCCTGATTACGCTGGCAAGAATCAAACTATCTAAACTATCAAAAAATCTAAATTACGTCATTTTAAAAGTAAAAAAGCGCTATAAGTTAACATTAGAGTGATCTGGCGGCATAAAGAGTAATACGTTATTTCACAGGAATTTTCTTGTATGCGAAATTTGTTACAAATTCAAAAAGATGCAAACGAATGATTCATTATTTGTAACCAATATACAAATATCCATTTTTGCAACAAATGTATGAACTTACCGTTTTATTTCTCCTCTAATCTTCTCTAAACACATCTGCCACCCTGCTTTTAAAGTAAATCAGTGGGAGGGAATAAGTGTTCTTTCGCCCTTACAGCTACGTCAGCGCGGCATGTTTCCATGGGCAAGACAGTATATTTTCCGGCCAATCACCGGCGGGTGCGCTGATCGCTCGTTGCTAAAGTCCGCTGAAGTACTTCGTTGCGTGTGAAGGATTTGCGGTTGCGTGACAAAAGGAAAACTAGGCAGACTCAGGGGGTGCGTAAGGTGACTTGTTGCGTGAGAATGGAAATATTCGCTTGCGTGCCAAAGATACGCTCTCACCACGAAACATCTAAGTAGTCCGAATTTGGCGGTGCACGTTACAGTAAAATTAAAACGATCTCAACTTGCCAATGTAACCGCTAAAAGGAAAACGAAATAACTCCCGCATAGCTGATTCATATCTAACATTTCATAAACATCGGATGGAAAAACCGTGCGACACAGAGCGTTACTGCAGCCATACTGTAAACCTATAAGCTTAATATCGTACTGTTGCAAAGAATCCCAGTCCAGTCTGAAGCTGACCCCTTTACCTATGATACCTGTGTTCACTCTACTGCATCATGAGCAAGAAATAGGATTTCTGGGTATGTAAGTAACAAACTCATTACTGTATTTATTATTTTAACAAAAATACCATGTAAGTGTTAAATGTCACATAAGTACATGAAGTTACACATTCAACTTTGTGCTGGATGTTTACATTGTGAGGATCATATAGGCCTTGAGAGGGATTTGCCTGTTAGTGATGTGGTCAGTTCGCGGTGTTGGGGGCCTGAACCCAAAACCACCCCACATTAGAGCAATAAAAGTGAACTTCTAACCTACAGGTGGCTGGTATGGCTAGGACTAATTTGCCTGTGGATGCTCATGTAATGTCATAAAGTGGAATGCTATTTACAACTTTGTCTACCCCCATGTATTTTTGATAACTACTTATCAACTTAAGATTTTTATATATCTCAAAAACTAGTGCAAACCTATGCATGTTCCTTGGTTTATAAAATAAAAACTGAAGCACCCTTTGCATTCCAAACAGCTTCAATGGTGGCCATGCATGTCCTGAATCATGTGCTGTTCCATACTGGACCATTCTTTCACAAGAAAAGTCATCAGTTGGTTAAGTGATGAAGAAAATGGACATCTGCTATTCACGCTGCAGTCCTGAACATCCCATAAACATCCCATAAAGATGGATTGATGATCATATCACAGATATTTGTGATGTATGAAAAATAATGAGGCCACCATAAATTATTTTATAACCTTTCCTACCTTAAACATGACCTTGTCACATTGAGGCATGGTGCAGGTGGGAAAAGAGTGTGATGATCCACACCCACAAAGGGGATCATTAAAGAAACTGAACACATTGGGCAAAACTACAAAACAAAACGACCATGAGGTCTAAACAAACGGGGGAAAATAACAGAGCAATCTAAGAAACCAATAACAATAATCACACTTTCAGACCTCATCGTTACGGATTTTAATAAAAGTTGGCATGCTAACTTGGTCACATGAGTAACTCATGAAGCTAAAATTGGGCATGTCTGGGATCAATACTGAGAAAGATTTAAATGAACAAAATTTTAACTTCTTGGGGGGGGGGTATGACTTTGACTAGCTGTATTTACCTTAATATTTAAGTATTAATAGTAATTACTTATAATTATAATAATAATTAATATTTACTTAATAGTAATAATAGTATTTAAGCTGCATAGAAGGGGTCCTTATATTGTTTTAAAGCTATTGTCCAGCTCTATAGATTGAACAAATAATATGCCAACCCTACATGAATAATTACTATGTAATAACTGATTAAAATATAAAGAATTAAAAAAAAATCTATATTTCAAAATTGATTTTGAAATTGAGTCTTTTTGGGTAGGAGTTTATCAGCCTGCCACATCTTGAATATTTGCTGACTTTTCCTTGCAAAAAGTGTTCCAAGTCTCTTAGATTGCGAGGGCATGCCTTGTGCACGGCCCTCTTCAGGTCACCCCACAGGTTTTCAGTTGGATTTAGGTTTGGGCTCTATAACTATTTTTTGTTCTTCAACCTTCTTCTGTTGATTTGGATATATACTTGGGGTGGTTGTTGCACAGAAAGGTGAAATTCCTCTTGATTTTCAACTTTCTAGCGGACACTTGCAGGTTTTGGGGCAAAATTGACTGGTATGACTGGTAACCGTTCATAATTCCCTCCACCTTGACTAAAGCCCCAGTTCCAGCCGAGGAAAAACAACCCCAGAGCATGATGCTGCCCCCACATTTCACTGTGGGTATGGTGTTCCTTTGGTAATGCGTAGTGTTGTTTTTGCATCAAGCATAACTTGTGGCACAGTGGCCTAAAAGTGTAGAATATGAGAGATTGTTGTCACACGTAGTACTGAACCAGTACTTGCCAGAGATTCATGCAGCTCTTTCAGTGTTGCTGTAGGCCTCTGGGACACCTCCCTGATCAGTTTTTGCTTTGTCATTTCATCAACTTTGGAGGGACGTCCAGTTCTCAGTAACGTCATCATGGTCCCATATTTTCTCCACTTTTTGATGACTGTCTGCACTGTGTCCACGGTATATCTAATGCCGTGGATTTTTTTTTTTACCCTTCTACTGACTGATACTTTCAACAGTGAGATCCTTTTGATGCTTTGTAAGCTCTCTTATGAACCATGACTTTTTCTGTAGGATACAATTGAGTAAATATCAGGAAAATCCTACTAGGACAGCTGAACTTTATTTAGGGTTAATCAGAAACATTTACCTAATGGCAGATGTGTACTCAAAAATACCGAATGCTGTAATTAAATCAAAAGGTACTTCAACAGAGTATTAGTTTAAGGGTGTGTACACATATGCAATCAGCCTATTGTACATTTTATTTTTTTTATATTTTCCCCCTAACTCATTCGTTTGTTTTTCAATTGAATTGTACAGGTTAAAGGTAACATTAAAGGTGGGAAAAGCTGTCTCATTTTTTCTGTCACAAAAAACCTGGCATTTTAACAGGCATTTTAACAGAGACTGGGGAACCCATGTAAGATTCTTCACTTCATCCTGGTGTTCTTGGAACCATGCAGTATGTATGAGACCATTACCCTCTTGAGGATGGCATGGGATTCTGTGGGTTAGCACTGTGATCAGAAATGTGTTCCAACACATTTGGGTGGCAGAGTGATTTCAACTGAGGGCCTTCAGCAAGGCCCTTAGTCCCAAATGCTCAGGAACTGGCTGACCCTTGTTTCCCAATTCCCAATCACATCACACTGGATAAAACCATCTACTACAAAAATACATTTAAATTTGGGAATATCATGATGCAAGAGTACTTGCATCATAGAGTGCACCTGGCTCAAAAAATGGTATTGTATTCTTGTTTTTATATAACAGAATGGAGAACAGTCATGGATCCTAATGATTCCAACAACATACCTGCCCGTACCATTACAGATCTCTCACCATGTTTCAAATTTGGCAACAGATGCAGTGGGCTGCTTTAGTCCTTCTCATCCAGATGTCCAGGGTCTAGGTTTTGTGCTTCTTAACCCAGGTTATTATGTGTACTGACCAGAGGTTGAAATTTCAGGTCCAGAAAGTACAAATCCAGACCGTGATTTAGTTTCAAACAACCAGTTGAGCATAAAGAGTCACAGTTACAGAGTACTCCACTGGTTGGTTGAAACAAAATCCTGGTCTGGATTTGTACTTTCTGGACCTGAAATTTCCACCTCTGGTACTGACCTTGAATATCAGTTTAGTCGGGGTGACGGCGGTGCTAATTCGTTCCTATGGTGATTGTGGAGGGCCAGCTTTTGTAGTGTCCAGCAGCTGATGTTGCTCCTTGCTGACCTGTATCTAGTCTTTGCATTCCTGATTGATGACTCTTGGGTTGATACTGGCCTCATACATCCTGAGTTGTCGGTTCCATTCTGTGTTTAGGTCTTTCCCAAGGATAATGTCTCGTGAAGCAAACATGAAGACGGATTGGCAAGCCTGCCATTTGTTAAGGCAGGCAGTCCCTGGGTTAAGAATTGCCACTTATGAACAGCTTATATTTACAGACTGCTTTAACCTCCTGAGACCCTACGTCCTACAAGGACAGCATTTTTTTTTAAAACGATTAATTGTTCAAAAAAATAAAGTTTGTTTTTTATGATTATGAGGTACTACTAATCCCAAATAGCTAAAGGAAATAAAACATGCACAACAAACCAAAGCCTGGGACTCAGAAAGATAAAGCCTATTATATAAAAAATTGCATTAAATACAATGGCTCGTAATAACAAATGACATGAAAACCACTGCTTGCATTCAGGAAATATCATTTTTATTACATACATTTCCTTCATCACCAAGTTAAAAACTGTACAGCTGTACATATGAAGCATCTTTTAAGAAATTCTTGCCATTAGCTGGGTTTTCCATTATAGAACAGGTTTCTGAAGTCAAGCTAGGCTGTACCTGCGATGCATCTAGCCACTGGAAGATTGCACTGACAGACAATGTACATCATGGTTCTCATTCTATTCTATCTCTGAGTGAATGTGTCAGGCTGAAGTGCTAATTGAAGGATGTACATATGAGGAGCCTATATGAGCTCTGGTCTGGTTTCCCTTCAGGACCTTGGGCAATGTTAACCCAATAACCCCATCAGAGTGTGATGTAGATATAGGCTGCTCTTCATGTCCTTAGAGAACACAGATTTCAGTATATTTTAATAAGGCATCAAAGACCTTCTTCTGAAACCTTCTATAATAAGATAATGAGTTTGTCTTTGTATGTTTATGACATGTTCATGACAATGGCTAATTATGTTGGAATGTGCTTTACAAGTTTGCAAAATAAAAAATAAAGCTGTGTTTCCTTTTACTTAAAAACATACATTACTCCATGCTCCTCACTCTGCAAATATGTATGCGAGGATTCCCTGGACTGCACCAGACATTAGAAGTCCACTTTGGTTTGGGTTTTAAAAGGAATGCTTGTGGTTTTCATTTGTCTTTCATAATCTTCTTCAAATAACTGCAGCTGGTCTGGGGAGAAATGATTGGCCCAGTCACCCACTTCTCCTGCAGACAAGAAGAAAGAGTCACCACACAACCACATACTGTGTCACATGCATCAGCTCGCTTAGTGCCATTCCCATCTATTCCAGATGGACTGTGTCTGCACCTGCTTTTCGGTCTTTCTTTTATTTACCCATGTGAGAATTCCAACAGGCATCTTCTGTAAAAATCAAACGTTTCATGCCATTTTGAAATAGCTCCCAGCTGTTTTTTGGGGTGTCGTAAGTAACACGTTAATTTATCCTATTGAAATGCTGCCACTAGATGGGGCCGAATTTAATATTGGTGACACATTGTTGGGTGTGTGTCTGCTCTATGGGTGGAAGAGGGAATGCTCTTAACGGGACAAAACACCAAAACGGCGCCGAGAAACCATTAAATGGGAAAGAAAAAAAGCAAGGAAAACAAAAATAATTAAATCATAAGACAAAGCAGAGCAGTCTAACAAAAGGCAGGCTTGCTAATCTGTCTTCACGAGTCCATTTTACACAACTAATTCTATTTATCTGTGACCCGTGATTATGCTATTCAGAACAATCGCCAAGGAAACACAAAACAACCACCGGAGCTACACAAATCATATGTTCCTCTGTCTTCCAGCCCCTTGGCCAGGACAGGGTCATGGGGAACTCAAACCCAACACAGAAAGGAAAGGTAAGGAGCATACACTGTTTACAATGCATCGCCACACCCTCCACACCACCCCAGGGATGAGAGCCTGAGCGCAGCAGGCGATACCTTAGAACCACACTAGTCCAAATGGCACAGTGACTTTTTTTCCAGTGGCTGGAGTGCCAATCCTGCCACCAACTCCCAAATTCCCACTGTAAGTTAGAGGACCTCCTCGCAGGGCTGGCTGTAGATTAATATTATACCCAAGATGAAAAAGTTCCAGGTTAAGGGCCATATGCAGGGGCCCAGTGGAGTAGGACCACTCCTGGCCTTCACAGAGTTTCAACCAGCAACCTTCCAATTGCTGGTACAGAGCCGTAGCCTCAGAGCCGCCACTCCACCTATCACAGCTAGCAGACAATCCTTGGCATATGCGGGGAAACACAGAGACACTGACTTTCCTGGTCAGGTATTTCTGGACAACAGGAATGCTGCACCCACATAGGGAGTTCATCCCACAAACAGATCTGAAGCCTACCTGAAGTTGTCAGGTAGCCATAGTACTCACTAGATCACCCATGTCTTCCTTTGTTCTATGTGTGTAGTCCACCTTGATGTCATCTTGTAAATTTATAGCACCGTGTCTCTACATATTACAAGCAGTTCTTATGATAAGAACGTCCAGCTCATGAAAAACTCATACTTATGAACGGACTGCCATAAAGCCTATTAAAATTTGGTTTACATACAATGGTTTGTAATAACGAATGCATGCACTACTTAGTTACACCCATGAAAACATTGCGTGGCTTCAGCACTTCTTCCGCTCGAGGTACAGACAAGTAGGCAGTAACTTTATCATTACTGTACTATTATTATTACTACTGTGTTATTATTTTTTCTGACTTACCTACATATTTGACTTAAAGACAGACTTTGGGAACAGATCTCATTCGTAACCTAGGTACTTCCTGTATTGACGGTCTTTAAGTAGCCTAAATACTTTTAGCATTTGAATTTAGAATGCATTGAGACAGGTATTTTACACTCTCAGTGCAGGGATTGGGGGATACTGGGGGTGTGTAATTTGACTTCATGCACCCTGGCCCCAAGAAATAGGTCTTTGTAATTAAATAATTAAGTTGTGTCCCCCCGCTATCAAAGTCACTCCCATTCCCTTGTAATCAACAATTGTTTCTTCCATGTGAGCATTAAACATACTATACAACCCAGAAAATATGCATCTGAATAACTGATATATCTAGGATACTGAAACATGGCTTTACAATAATTTTTCTATAACATATTTTTATCAAGCAACAGGATCATTACTTTCAACGCATGAAATGAATATAAAATACTGAAAGAAACACCAACCTTTCCTCATAAATGGAGAGATGGAGTGGTCAAAGATGGGCTTGGGGATAAAAGTATAATTAGCCATTGGGTTGTCCTTCATGACCTTGAATGACGTGAGCTCCACAATGCGCTTTATGACATCATCAGAACAAGACAGATCCAAGTACTTCATGATGCGTTCCACCTCACGGCGAGGATTCTGTAGAAATGACAAAGAATGGAAAGGACCTCTGATTGACAATGATCACTGATAAGCAGTGGTAAAAGAACATGGGATGTACTTCGTAATTTTAAAATTATATGTTTATATGAATATTTCTAATTAAAAATAGATTAGATTAGATATATAAGCCATATATTTTGCAGCTACTTCTACAAAACCCTAATGATAAGTTGCAGCACATCTGTGGCTCTGGTCATGAGCAAAACCAAATGCTTTCTAGTTACTAAATTTCTACAATTAGTGATAGTTTTTAATCTCTGCTTAAAGAACAGTTCTCCACAGTTCAAGAGAACTCCCTGAATCTTAGTAGAAACTGTAAGTTGTGCTGGGCACCTCAACTGTCAATAAATGCTTTGTAATATTCGCATTCCGCAGTCTGCTTCTTTTTATTGGATGTTTTGCACAGAAGCTCCCTATGGTTTATGTACGGAAGCTGGATGATGGCAGACTCGGCTCACACGGCATGAGTGGGTGCATATGCACAATGTTCAAAAAACACTGAAGTTAATAGATGACTTTTGGTGGATGCTAAAGCTACAAAAAGACTGGAGATCAATATCCATAATTGCTTAGTCAGTTCTTCTCGTGCATTTCACTCTTCCCAGTGACATTAGTCAATGGCACGCTACCTCTTTCATGTCTTCATAAAATAAATAGAGTATATTCCTCTTCTGTCTCTCTTTCCAGTAACCCTTCACATGATCATACCAGGAGCCCCAGGCCACTGTGATGAGTAGAAGGCAACAGCAGCATATTAGCAAAGCTTCAATATAGTGCTGAAACTGAAAATGAACATTATACATCAGTTGTGACAATCTCCTTTTCCAGCTGTCATATTTACATTGCAGCAATAGGTCTACACAAATCAAGCATTAAGGAAATTTAAAAAATAATTTAGGGCGGAGTATTTCTTACATTGACTTCCCTGTAACAGTATTATTTTATGATTAATAAAGATAAATCCTTTGCATATCCATTACATTGCCGTCTACTTGCAGGTCATATTGATGTCCTTTATCAGGACAATATACCACTCCATATGGAAAATGGTATCCATTGAGAGTTACATCAGTACATCTTGGGTCTGTGTAATTACTGTTTTTCATAATATGGTACCATATATTTACTTATCTCCTAAAGATTACCAACAATCTGTCCAAGTCCTGCCCAACTATCATGATAAGGGTGTTGCACAAATTTGGTTTTCTGCTCACAATTCAACCTGCACGTACATATCTTTAAAAAGAAACATTTCTCTTACACTCTCCCTTCATAAACTTGTGGATGTAGCCGTCCCAGGGACCTGGGTCAGGGTGAGTAAGGTTCATCCTGTCAAAGTGGTAGTAGCTCACCAGGTTATCTTTAGCGTTTCGGGCCACATAAATCACCTAAATCACATGAATCAAATGGGAAAGCAGAGGCATTATAGGACTGCTACATGTCATAGGGAATAATCAACTTTAGTCTCTTTCTATACTACCTTGCATTTGTTTTTCCAAAATCCTTCCGGTACCAGTTGGATTGGGAGATGGGTCTTGATTACTCTTGGGGGATCCATTTTATTGAGGAGGTCCAGACCTGAGAGATGAATATACTCAAACAAGGGTTTTGTCATGTATATATTGTTCTAAATGAGCACAGAACAGACTTACATTCAATAGACTAGTCACTAGCTCCACATATTACTGACACAGAAGCATAACGTGGTAACAGGCCATAATATAAATAAAGCAAATACCAGAGGGAATTGGGGGTGGGGAGAAGATCTCAAGGAAGGGGTGCCGCAGAATGGTGGGGGCTCGCTGGCATGCCATTGCATCTCCGTTGTGCAGCAACAGGTCCACAATCTCCTGGGTCCATGTAATTCCTGATGTCATTAAAGATGGAAATCACTGACTGAATATCGGAAATGCACAGTAACCTCCATGGCTACGTAAGACTTTACAATCCATGTTTAGCAACCTACTACCTACATTTATGTCTTATTAATCCTGTCACATTGTAGGTCACTTGGACTGAAGGTCAAACATTATGCTGTCATTATTTATTTTTATTTAAAGAACACCTCTCACTGGGTGGTTTAATTCTTGATTACATTCCCTTTCATTCCCTGCAGTTCAGATGCATTCCTGCATTTTCATGAACTGTTGTCAAGATGCAATTTCTTCCCAGCCATTGTCTCTTCATTGTGTCTTACCAGCTTTGGGATAAGCAGCCATGAGAAGATCTGAGGGATCAGGGCAAAAGGTGCAAACTGATTCCCAATTCTGGACAGTGGCTTCCGTTAGTGGAACTCCCCTGACATTCTTCAGGGGGAAGCGACGGAAAGCATCTTTAGCGATTTTCATAGATTCTTCATACATCTGTTCCTCCATCACTATTAATTCAGAAAGATTTAATGAGGATAGATAGATCTTTAACATTCTTTCCGTCTTAAAACCTATGTTATTACATTTATCTAATGTGCGTTCTTTCCCAGTAATGGAATATACTATACACAATGGCAACAATCTTTGTAACCTAGAAAAAATTTGAAGAACTTCGTCAAACTATAGATGTGAAGATTCTGCACCTACTATTTGAAACAAATGCAGTGTGACAGCGCCCTCTAAAGGTAACAATGAAAAAATATCTTTTAGTTCAATAGTTCAGCAGCCTCGATAGTACGGATCTTTGATTTTACAGGGAAAACCCAAGAAAATCCACAAGCAATAACGGGTATCAGGACCGTGTTATCAACTGGAACAACACACCAACAATCCACTTAAGTGCTAACAAGTAACGTGTGTGTGTGTGTGTGTGTGTGTGTTTGTGTGTGTGTGTGTGTGAGAGAGAGAGCTAAAATTTGTACGTTGGGAGAAATTGAAGCATAAACGTAAGCACATTTTCTTGATGGTGGTCGAGTAGCTTCAGTTAGTGAAAACTGTTGAAAAGCGACGTTAACGACAGGAGAGAAAATAATCAAGCATGTGGAAACAAGACAGTGAAGAAATCAGAGTGAGCTACACGTAGTGGGAACTGTATATAGTGATCACGTCTGTCTGGATGAAATTGATCACTAAATGCGGAGGATTATTATATCCAATTTTGTAGTCTTTATCTCAGGCAGATTCACAGCTAACTCACATTTGTATATTTATTACATGAAAGTTAGATAATAAAACGGACAGCGTTGCTATTTACTTAATTTTATTGCCGATTTAAAAATACAGTGCACCAGTTTCAAATGCTTTTCAATTTACAATATTATACGAAATAAATTATCAGCTTACATAATTAGAATACTTTATTATACAGTACAGTACTGTACACAATTTTCAATACAGTGCATTTTCACAATGCTACACTATCGTAGCGCTGTAGTTTCGCCGCTATAATTTCAGTGGCTCGTTTTTGGCAATTAGCTTTGGTGAGTCTATATTTGTCATTGAGAGAAAATGACTTTCTATTTCCCATCAAGTTTTCTTTGCATTCAGAATTACCCTTAGGCAGCTAGGCAGGAGCCGACGGGTTACTACAAGGGAAAGTAGGAGGATCAAAGTAAAGTCTCATGCTTAAAAAGACCCAAAACAAACACTCTAAGTGGACTGCTTGATTACTATAACCGAAATATTTAAACAGTATTTGCACAGAAATGATTCTGTCCCGATCTTTTTGATCCATGTAGCCTATTGTAAGTGGTTGATCATGATAACCGTGATGACTATATTGTACTACTGTATTGCTAAAACTGTAAAATGTAACTGCAAAGCATTGCACATAACTAACATCGGTTTTCAAAATTGTCTTCTGCTTCTTAATGCTGGCGATCTAGTGTACATAATTGTTGGAGGACATGCATCGGGCCCACCTAAAAACTATAATTTGTAATAAATGTGTATTAACTATACAGCAACTTTGCACTGGTTAAGCGGTCTAGAAACCTGATAAGATGGATGTATGGAATCTCATGTATACTAACTATTTCTACTGAAATAACCGACTAGTCACTTTTGCAATTTCCCTTTCAGGTATTTTAGGGATAGTTATTTCCCATGTTGCATACGTTATCTTTCATTCATTTTATGAATTGCGATAGCTATATATAATAGTTATATAACTTTTTCTTCCTGATTTACTGTACTACTTAAAGTGAATATACCCTCCCCCGAAGCAACCTGCATGGTTCTGCATCTGCTAAATGAAAAATTAACTGAGA
>JAABNY020000095.1:31037916-31049451 GCA_015164015.2 Brevimyrus niger | reverse complement strand
AAAACTGTAGCAAACATTTTGATTACGTGACCATGTTGATCAAAAGGAGTCGCCAGTATCTTTATACCTACCGTTTTGTTTCTTCTTTCTCCTGGTCATTAACTTAGTTCACCGAAGCATTTATATGAGTGAGCTACGTTTTTACAATAATCTTATAATCGCTCGAAGGTGATTGGCTCATTTCTGAGTTTGAGAACCATACGAACCAATCGACGTTGAATCGGCTGACCTTAAGCATTCGAGTTCATTCACCGTTCAGGGCGCTAGTGCTGCTTTTATGTGATAAAGATATGAGGAAGTCGGGTGAAGATGAACAACAAGACGTGAAACCAGTTTTACTAGAAAAAGAGTATGCGGTAACACAAGAACAAGATAATATTACCGACTGGAAATTACACTTAAGCAATCGCAGTATTAAAGTTAATTGCAGAGACAAGATCGACAGCCACGATGATTTTGTTCAATCTCGTTAACAGAATAATTTAGCCGAATTATCATATTGGACACCATAAATATTTCATTTAATATGTTATGTAGTTCATTTTATATTGAATCAATGGTAAATGAGTAATTAACTTAATTTGTCAGTTGTGCTGTTTGAAGTTGGTGATATGTATGAGGAATATATTCACATGTCATAGTAGCTATATGACAAAACTTCTTGAACCAGAATTACTACGAATGAGTGCAAGACAAATTAAACTAAAACATTTAATTTTATTTCAATCAAGATCAGTTTCAACAATTTGTCACCAAAGATTTCCTTGGCAAAGAAAAAAAAAAAGCGCCTTTTTACAATAAGACTCCAAAACAGTACCTAGACTGCGCCATCCATCCATAATGTCAGGTCTTTTGCCCACTGGCCCCCGAGACCTTAAAGCAGCTCACTGCAGGAAACGGGTAATTAAACAGGCTGCTGACTGGATGGACTGACCCAGGACAGCTTCAGGCACAGAAGACTGGAAAAACAGGAACCAGGACGAGGAAACGGGAAATGGGGCTTAAACACAAAACCAATATAACCACAACTGTTATGGTGGTGCATGACACAGACAGGAGTGAAGGTGACGATCTGCTTAACCTCCCTAAGACAATAAGAAACGAGACATTACTGAAAACCAAGGGGACATCACTTTCAACATGCAGGAACACACCACACTCAAAGACTTACTAAAAGACAGAGAAGTCACGGGCACTTAAATAGAAATGGGTAACCAACTAACAAAAGGGCAGGTGTGGAACATGATAATTAATCAATCAGCAGAGACAGAAACAAGTAACAGGTGGGGAGAGTTACAATAACAAGCACAGAAAATGGGATTTCTAACAAACACTGAAATTCTGAAACACAAACCACAATGGGAATTACTACACTGGGTTAATTTACAGAAATTGGTAATACAAACAAGAACAGGAGTGAACAGGAAAACAGAAAAGAAAAAAAAACAAACAGATGTGGCTGGTCTGAAGCCACCCTTGAACCCACAGCCAGAGAGTTAAGAGTTTCTAAGCCACACACTCAACCTACTGGGCAATTCAGCATTTTGGGAAACAAATAGAACACACTAGAAAATTAGACACACTGGGACTGAAAGGCAAGAGAAAAGGAGGAAGACAGGATGGCCTGCAAAACCTGCTGGTCAAACAGGGAGGATAGGATGAGCGCTGACTGTAACACAACAAACCTACAAACAAAGAATGTTAAAGACCTGACACACCAGCTGTGGTATTCCAGCTAATCCAGACCAAGAAATAAACACCAGATAAGACCGGCAAACTCAATACAAGATGTTGCCCATCCAGAACTATGGACTCAGTTACGAGATTCTGGCACCCAGAACTACATAGTCAGCAACTCTGACCAAAGCTCAGGAGTAAAACACAAACAAACAAAACCCCAGCTCCATGAGTGAGACTTTAAACTAATCAAAGTCTCTACGCACTAAGAGCAATGGTGAAAACTGAGCAGTGACCAGCACTGTTAGCTCTGTTTGAATAAGAGTCAGAGCCAGTCACCGCTGGCAAACAGCAAGAACAAACAGACCAGACTCACATACCTGACTAGAAATGGAAGACAGATGTGACAGTATTGTATTTAACATAGATCAAAATCCAGTGTCTTCTTCATTTATTACCCACTTAACCCATATTCACTCCCTTTATCTTAGTATTTGATCAGGGTTCTCTGGGAAACAGGGAATATAAGGAAATTCTCCACCCCTGAGCTAAATGTTCATCCTGAAAGGAATGTTTGTGCCTTTCATTTGTCTTTCATAATCTTCTTCAAATAACTGCAGCTGCTCTGAGGAGAAATGATTGGCCCAGTCACCGACTTCTCCTGCAGAAATGAAGAAAGTGTTGTCAAAATATGGACTGGCACTCATCCGAGTCACTTTGCAACAAACTTCAAATGCACGTAAAAAGAAAAGGATGGTATCCTAATATGGAATATTATGCAACTATCTGAACAAACTACAGTGGTACTTGTACCCATGAGCATCTGAGGCCACGAGTAACTTGAGTCACAAGCATTTTTATTTAATAAAATCTTACTGTACCCTCGAGCGGCACCGTGAACCCACCCGCCCGCCTCCTTATCTCTATATGCATTTCTACATTTGTATTAGTAACACAATTTACTGTAACATTTAGGCTTGTTTTTCAACGTTTTACTGTTAGCAACAATTTTTCATGTTGGCTGTAGGCTACGCTGAGCAGCCTGACCTAGCCTAGCCTAAGGACTTGGTCTCTTTCATGTACGACCATAGCGCAGTTTTTTAAGCATTTAAAGATGAAAGTGTGTCTAATATGCCGAAAAATTTGATATTCTCAATCAATGCTACTTATATTGTCACTAAAAGCTCAATTATAGTGCCTATAAATGTTTTGTATGGGGGTATTTTGGATCCGGAAAACCAATTAATCCCTTTCCCATTATTCCTTATGGGAAAAATTGTTTGTACCCACAAGAAATTGTACCCACTAGCTGTGTCGTCAAACCAATTACACTCGTGGGTACAGGGATCACTGTACATAGTTATTGAAATTGTTTCACATGCAGTATACCATTTTTCAACAAACCTTAATTACCTATTCATTAATTCACTATACTGCTTGACTGGTTCTTGGTATCAAGGGTCTAGAGCTTATCCCAGAAGCAAAAGATGTAAGGCGGGAAATAAACCAGGATGGAGTGCCTTTAAATAAATAAATAAAGATCTGTTCCAAAAGGAAGACAAACCTTTTCTCATAAAAGATGAGACAGAGTGGTCAAAGATCTCCTCCGGCACAAAAGTATAGTTAGTCATTGGGTTGTCCTTCATGGCCTTGAATGACGTGAGCTCCACAACACGCTTTATGACATCATCAGAACAAGACAGATCCAAGTACTTCATGATGCGTTCCACCTCACGGCGAGGATTCTGCAAAAGTGACAAAAAGAAGGGGAGCTTCAAGTTAAAATTGTATTTGTCACAGACACAATCTTACGCTTTGCCACCACTTGAAATACCAGAATACCACTGAGTGATCTTGAAAGGACATATGTGGCAATGCAAGAGAAAATGAGGCAATTTGTTTAAAAATTGAAAAAAGTGAAGTCGATGCACTGTTTTAAATTAATCCTTCATGAATGCTTCTGAATCATTACCTAATTTCTTGTATTTGATGAGGATAACTTGCACACAGACACTTGCAAACACATTTAAACAAACACACACACAGATGTACAGACAGACACAGATGCACACACACTTATGCAGTTTTATGTTTCTGCAATACAAACATGCATGCAGAAGTAAATGAACCATTTATTTTAATAAGCTGTTATATCTCTCTAGTATCAGAAGATAAAGAAAACCATGGGGATTAAGGGCTGTACAGAAGAAAAAGATAAGCTGAAAAATAAAATGGGTATTGATTCATTTACTGTGCAAGGCTACAATAGAACACGCAGTGTTTTTAATGAGGTGGGATATGACATCCTACCTCTTTCATGTCTTCGTAAAACAGATATAAAATGTTCCTCTTTTCTCTCTCTTCCCAGTAGCCCTTCACATGGTCATACCAGGAGCCCCAGGCCACTGTTGGTGAATATGGCGAGAATCACATTCTGCTTAAGATATAAAGTACAGTAAGACACCTGCTAGTAATGTATTTATTACTTTAAAGGGGCAATTCTATGGTTGTTTACAGTCAGGGGCTAAGAAGGGCCATAGTTCAAACAGAGGGGCAAAACATATTGTTAGCCAATTTTGAATGGGTGAATGACAGGGAAAAGAGACAATCAGCTTTCAGATAGGGCTAGCATCCCTGTGACCATACCCAGGAACATGTTCCTAATTATTTTCTATATAATTTTGCAACCAATATGAATATGACCTATGCTGGGACTCTTAAGATCTGGACCTCGATTCCAGATCCAGGCCTTGTTTTCAGATCTCCAAAGGTAGTTAGTTTAATAATAACTGGTTCTGATTCACCACAAAGACTTCACACCGGGCTCACATGTAAAGGAAGGCTGGAAAACCAGAAGTTCTTGGCCGTCGAGGATCAGGATTTGAATAGCCCTGACTTACGCAGTATGGGCATTTGGGGTATATTTTCAGTATCAGTTTCACAATTTCCTTTACAGGATAGTGTTCTTAAGAAGACACAATTCTCTTACACTCTCCCTTCATAAACTTGTGGATGTAGCCGTCCCAAGGACCTGGGTCAGGTTGAGTAAGGTTCATCCTGTCAAAGTGGTAGTAGCTCACCAGGTTATCTTTAGCGTTTCGGGCCACATAGATCACCTACGGTTTAAATGAAAAAGCCAGAAAGTTATTTGTTCGTTATCAGCATTGCAAATGTGATAGGTTACAGAACACTACTACTGTCTCACTCCTACCTTGCATTTGTTTTTCCAAAATCCTTCAGGTACCAGCTGGATTGGGAGATGGGTCTTGATTACTCTAGGGGGATCCATTTTATTGAGGAGATCCAGACCTGAATCAGAAAGAATAGTTAAACTCCAGCTTAATACCCTCATGAAGAAGAACATTTCAGTGGAGATTTGTGTTTGAACATAGACTGGAACACCTACTGCACAAAATTTTGAACCTTTTTATAGACCAGCAGGGTCATAATAAACTAAAATTTTAGTAGATTAGATTTTGAAATATTTTCTTTGCAGAAAAGAAGATATGAAAATATCAGATCGTAGGGTGGCATCCCATCTAGGCTATATGCCTCTCTTGTGCCCTCTGATACCTAGGATAGGATCCAGGTAAGGTAACTATTAAATGCAACTATGGGTTCCATAATCCAAAATTGATAATATGCAGTATATATGCAGTATATATACTGTATAGACAAAAGTTTTGGGACACATCTCCTAATCATTGAATTCAGGTGTTTCATTCAGATCTATTGCCACAGGCGTTTAAAATCATGCATCTAGCCATTCAATTAGGTTTACAAAAATTTGTGAGAGAATGGGTAATTCTGAAGAACTCAGTGCATGGTACTTTCATAGGATGCCACTTATAATTCAGTTCCTGAAATGTCTTCCCTGCTACATATTCCACAGTGAACTGAAAGTGGTATTATTGCAAAGTCAAAGCATTTAGTAACAACAGAAACTCAGCCACAAAGTGTAGAGTTGCAAACTTCCTCTGGCATTAACCCCAACACAAAAACTTTGCACTGTCCGATGACCCAGCAGTTGCACACAAATATTACCAAGTGCAATGCCAAGCCTCGGATGGAGTAGTGTAAAGCACACCACCATTGGACTTTGGAGCAGTGGAAGTATGTTCTGTGGAGTGACAAATCACGCTTCTCTGTCTGGCAGTCTGATGGACAAGTCTGGGTTTGGCAGATGCCAGGAGAACGTTACCAGCCTGACTGCATTGTGCCAACGGTTAAGTTTGATGGAGGAGGAATAATGGTATGGGTTTTTTTTCAAATGCACTTCTGGATGAATGAGCAAAAATTCCCACAGACACACTCCAAATTCTTGTGGAAAGCCTTCCCAGAAGAGTGGCAGCTATTATAGTCACAAAGGGGAGATCAGCTCAACTCAAAGCCTTTACATTTAGAATAGGATGTTACAAAAATTTGTGTAGGTATAATGGTTAGATGTAGAGATGAAGCTTAGGAGAGAAATACCAGAGGGGATTGGGGGTGGGGAAATGATCTCGAGGAAGGGTATCCGCACAGCCACAATTGCTCTTCTGCAAGCTTCAGCATCTCCATTATGCAGCAACAGGTCCACTATCTCCTGAGTCCATGTCGTTCCTAAAGGAATATAAGCAGGAAGGAATATAAAACAGGAATGTTGATTTAATTAACTGACTGCAAAGTTCCATCATTATCCAGCTACAACGATTAAGTTTGATTTTGAGGAATAAAATCACCCTACTATAACCACCCTATCATACTGCTCTTTGAGGGGAAACAGTGTCGATCCACAGAAGCCTTGCAGCCATCCTTCTCTGTTCTTGGTACAGACCAGAGTAGCCATCAAGCTGCATGCTGAAACTCCTCTCAATTTCCAGCATGCCCTACAAGATGAAGTACCTCCTTCTGGAAAGGCCAGCAGCACTGACACATCCTTCAGCAACGTTCAGGGTCTTATCATGGAGATCTCACACATCACATCAGGATCACCAGTCCCATCTAAGTCTGCAAATTCCTCACACAAAGTGTGTGGAAACTCATTAGAAACTGCCTGATCTTGGAGTCTGGCCAGGTCCAGCCTCAAACTACTAGTAGGTGGCAGCCTACTGTACCTAAGCCGAATCTTCAGCGTAGAAACAAGTTTGTAATATGAATTCACTACGATCACCAGACATGTGGGGAATGACACGATCCTCATTGCCAGCCCAGTCAGTGCCAGTAGTCACACTGAAGTGGCCCATGACCAGAGGAGTCACCTCGTGGGCACCCATCAACCATCGAGCAAAGTCATTAATAAAATGTTTCCCTCATTGCTATCGGAGCATACACTGACACAATAGACAAGACACCCACAGAGTGCCTTAAATGAGTCTCATAATATGGTCATTGAAAGGAGTGACATCAGACACCATCGGCAGAAACAACAGCTATTCCCTGAGAATGGCGGCCATTAGAGGGACCAGACCAATAATAGGTGTACCCATCTATAGAAATACCGAGTTTATAAAGCTTCTTTGACAACAGGGTGCAGAGAGTCATCATGCTGGAGAGGCAAGGCATCCCACACACCTACCTGAATAAGACACTTCCTATTAGGACTAGAAAGCTGCCATGCAGCAGGCGACGGCTCAATAAAATAATAAAGTCATAAAAAAGCATAAATAAGAATAACAAGCAGGAGGAAACATGCTGAGAACAGCGATTAGCCAGACACTGGTTCTGCTTGTTTAAAGCAATGGGCACCTAAACCAAGTAAACCTCTCTGTCCAAAGCAAAGTGCAGTTTAATCATAAACAATTTAGCTACTCAAGTGAGGCTCTAAAATGAATAAAAATTCTCTGAATTTCAGTGCCTGACAAGAAGGAAATGAATGTAAATAACCAGTGTAAGTTCTCCACTCAGAGAACTGAATTTTCCAACAGCACTGCAGATTTCATATAAACCAGCTTTTTAGTAACTGGTTCCCAATTTTTACAACCAATTTGTATGTATTGTTATATTATCAATGGTGCTTGGGCAATCACAATAAATACTGAATATGAAGGTAAAACATTTCACACCACTAACTTACAGGTTGTTTTGATTTTTATTCTATGTCTGACTTCCCTCCTTTTAGATGAGGCACAATTGCATTAATCCATCCCACCCCTTTTTCTCTGTCTCACCTGCTTTGGGGTATGTAGAGATGAGCAGATCAGAGGAGTCAGGACAGAAGGACCAGATTGGTTCCCAGTTCTCAGCAATGGGCTCCATTAATGGGATGCCTCTGACGCTCCTCAGGGGGAAGCGGCAGAGTGTTTTGCTGGCTTTCTTCATTGACTCCTCGAATGTCAGCTCCTCCATTGCAGTTACAATCACAAGCTGTGGCTAGGAATAGATGTCTTCTGTTCTTTCTGCTCGTGATTATTAGGTACTGGGTTACCTTCCTCCAGTTTACTTCTGCCCTTTAAGGGATGTTGTGCAACTTCTGGGATCTTGTGCAACTTCTTGATTCAGTTCCAACTGCTGGCTTAATACTTTATGGAAAATGTAAGGGAGCGTCTGGATTTTTACATCACAACAAAAGAAGAAGAAAAATCATAGTTAAATCACTGAACTTGGCAAACTGAGTATTTACAGACATTCCCTAGGGGCTTGAGTTTGACTTTACATTCTATAGATGCTACGAGGAACTTATCTTTACAGGTGAATGACTTTGGAATGCATGTTGTAAAACTATATCATTAAGGGGATATGTCTTGCTTCTTGTGCTTGTATCCCGATTGCCTTCTCTGTCCTCCGATGGTGGGGTGGGGGGGGGGGGGGGGTCCCTTTTACCCTTTTTAAAGTGCCTCCAATCACATTTCATATATTCACATTTATTATTGGAGTTATTACTGCCTCTCTTAAACTAAAGAAAAGAATGTGGATGTGAACTAACACTTGACCAATAATGGTACCTAGTCTTCCCTTTTTTTCTGGTACTGGTGATGTTAACCTACTAGTACCAATAAAATGAAAATGTAACAACTTGGAAAACAAACTATTCCTATATTTTTTAGCATAATACTGCACAAAAATGCATATGTGTGTTGTTATGTTTAGGCATAATCTACAAACAAAGGTTAGGGTTTGGTTTCCTTGTGAAATTACATAATCACTGTGTAATTTTAGCATGTGCAGCAGTTTACAGATCTACACTTCACTTATTTGGCCTGTTAGCTTTCTCAACATCAGTGGCCTGCACTGCGAAGCGGAGTCACTGGCTTATCGGGGTAACTTGTCGGATTTAAGGTACCACAGCTTAAATGGACTTAATATTCATTCACTTACATTTTGCCCAGACTACCTTAAATCCTACAAGTTACCCCAGTAACCCGGTAACCCCGCTTCGTAGTATATGCCACAGGTAAGAAATACACATTCACAAAGCACTGGCATACTTCATCATTTATTTCTTTATGACCAGTTATATTAAAATGGCATCTGTACAAAATGTGTTTGCAAAGATTCTTAGCCTTTATTGACTCGCAACTATTCAAAAGCTGTTTAAAATGCTCTGCCCCTGAGCTAAAATAATGGGTGCTTCTAGGGGTGGTAGGAAAGCCTTGGTAGCTTGGTTCACAGATCCACATGATATAAGCGTTTATTTGAGGGATTTCCGGTTCAAAAGGGAGGGGGATATGAAGCAAACAGGAAAAGAAAAATCCTGTGCACTCAACAAGTATAACATTGCTGGGTTATGCAGGGACAAAAAAAAGACTGTACATTGACCACAGAAACAAGTAATACTCTGAAAATTTATGTGTGAAAAAATTCTTATTTGTACATAATTGATATTATTATTATGCCTCATCCCATCCAGGGTGCACCTCAGCTACAGCGACAATGGTCCCCTATCTGTCTCAAATGACAATGGTCCCCTATCTGTCTCAAACGATAATGGCCCTGTCTCAATTGACAATGGTCCAAGGGCGTAACTTTGGCTGGAAGGTTGGGGGGGCTGAGGTCTCCACCCATTACGGGAGAAACATGATTATTGGGGGGGTTGTATTAACTGGTTTTTATTTATTATTTTAAAACAATGTTTGTTTAATGTATTACTGCTTGCCATTCTTCCAGTTATCTTCAATTTAATGTCCTTTAAAAGTTCACGTTCTGTCTGAAAATATCTGAAAGGCAATGATTCCATCCATTCTCCCCCTTTGCTTTTGTTCTGTCTCACCAGCTGTGAGGTATGCAGAGATATAAAGATCACAGGCGTCAAGCCAGATGATGAAGACAGATTCCTAGTGCTGGGCGCCAGACACTACCGATGGCACAGCCCTGCAGCTTTGCTGGGGGGGAAGTCACAGAAAGATTCACTTGCCCTCCTGAGAGACTTCTCAAATGATATCTCCCCCACAAGACTGCTGATCAGGCTGCTTATCTGAACTTAGTTTAATTAGCTTCTTTTTAGCTTTTATATATAGAGGGTTTATGGACTTTTAACTGTAATGTAAAATATGTTTAACTGTAATGTAATTCATGCACTTCTAGTAACCTCTGACAAAGAAGGAAGAATCAAGGAATATTCCAGTGCTCATCTAAACCAACATGAGAAATAAACACAAAAAGTTAATTAACAGAAACAGAAGTACATAAAGTGTTTATATGCACTTTAAGTTCAAGGTTTTATTTTGAATTGATATCTGTTAATGATCATGGGGTGAAGGTTAATAACAAAAATATTTTAGTCTTATTATTATTATTTCAAAGGGATTTTTCCCAGTCATGTTTACTTAATGCATATTACAGTCTAATAAGTCTAACTTCTTTTGGCATCCTCAAAATTTTCAGAATGGCACACAATACAATTTCTTGTATTTCTGTTTAAAATGACCAAAGGGATTAATTTATTGAACTTCAGTATGGATCAAACTCATAGTATGTATGTGATTCATTTGCAAAAAAATATGTTAAAGTTTATTAAACTAGATTCGGTGTTGTGGTGTGGGGGTGGCCCTGGACCTACATGGGAGGGTAGAGAATAAGGAGGCAGGGTTCTTCCTGTTTATTCAACCCATTTGTTACTCACTCTGACAAAATCTTATAAAAACATTCTGCCCCAGTATTCCTGCTGTTCCAGCTGCACAGCTTCTCATTTATGTACCAATTCAGAGCAGAGGTGCCTTCTGTTCACTGAAGCTGTGCCAGTAACTTAGAGAGTATTAGTTCCTTTATTGCTTTAATCCCATTATGTAATCCAGCAAATAAATCCAGCAAATAATATAAAATGATAATAATAATTTAAATTTATTGAGCAGTCCATTGAACACATGAAGGAAGTTTAGGGTGCCTGTAAGCAAAAGCCTGTTACATCATTAATAAAATGATTAATAAAAATATGTGTGAAATTACCAGCACAGAAATGTGGAGGATTATATTTGTTGAAATATAAAGGTCTATTTCTCTTCACAGTGGAAATTCTGCTTCCTTGCCTGGTGGCTGCTGCTGTCTAAAAGGAATACTCTGCTTCCTGAAGTGACAGCAATTAACCCTGTGCACTTTCCTCTTGGGCGGATGGAAGAACTGAATATGGCCGACGGCAGACCAAGCACCCTGGACACAGACTAAACAACGTGAGAAAGAGGCAAATATTAACAAGTGACTTTGAGACACTGAAAATGAACAGTGGCTGCCATTGGTATACTGACTGTCAATGTGCGCCGATCGATGAGTCTCAGCATGTTTGGTTGGCCACCACCTGCCACAATGTAATCCTGTCCCAGCCAATCACAAGTGTAGACCTCACAAGGAAGAGAATTAATTGGAATTAAGCGGTACTAATCATATTAATACTGCTTTCACTAGCACATATTCAAGTAGATAGATAGATAGATAGATAGATAGATA
>JAABNY020000095.1:30944016-30958999 GCA_015164015.2 Brevimyrus niger | reverse complement strand
GATCCCACACGCATTACAAGCCTTCGGCTGTCCAATTGGACTCCGCCATTGGGCCAGTGGACGGTTCCCTTACACCTGTGAAACAGACAGCAAGTCAGAGGGAAATTTGAGTGTCAAAATAGGAAATTGAGGTCCAGCATTTAAACATATTTCAGGCAGCAATTTGACCAAATGAATCAGACTTTCTTTGATGGTTCAATAAGTATCTTGTCAATGATGTATGAAATGATGTATGAAATGCGTGGTGTTGATCTTATGTTCATATTGAGCCATCTCTGATTGATATTGGTAGGACAAAGGGTGGAGTAAACATGGGTTAGTAACTGGCTTAAGTAAATATATATTATTTGAATCTCTGCATGAACGAATGAATCATGACAGATTTAGTTAAGGCAGTGTTTGAAGCTTTAAATACATTTGTCCACGTCCCGTCATCCTTCTATGCCCATTGTTTATATGACTGATTGCACTCTGAAGCTACAAAATCAAATTTCTCATTATATACTTAAAGCATTTGCTTAATCCCATTATCTCTGTGCTAAGCTGATTAGGCACATACAGAAGCAGTCTCTCAGATGACTCTTCCAATAAAGGAAACACAATAGAAGGCATCACACTTGACTGAAAACATTAGACTATCATTTGTCTGATGTATTAGTAAGCAAATTCAAACAATGAGGATACTAATAAGCAAATAGTTTCCCTTTGGAGATACCGTCACGTGTGTGACTGCTTGCATGCATCTGTCCAAAATTACATCTAACCCAGTAGACTTATATGCAGGCCGTACATAGTGTCAGAGCACAAGCACAAGTGCAGAACAAGCCACATGAATGTAAGGTGTGCTAACAGCACCATTGCTAAACCTTGGATGTTAAATACTGACAGTCAGTGATCAGAAGCAACATAGTCCTGCCTCTTATCCATTTATCCCTGTGTCATCAGCACCTCATCACCAAAGCACTGCACCTGAACTTCCCATAGCAGAGAGCCCTTTCACAAAGAAGCTCTTATAAACCTCTGTTTATTGACAATTAGCTTGCAATAATACCTTTGTCTGTAGTAAGTTATCCAGGAAGCAGGATGTCTATGATTATACTGTAGATGTTAGTATTATACTAGTTCCTCCTCAATACATACATCAGATCAAATAAAGTAGTACAGTAAATGCAAGGATTATGTGATCAAGAACCATTTGATCTAGAACACTGTGATCAAGAATCCTCATTTTTTATTTCTGTTTCTGTAAATACAGTACTGTATTTTTGTTGCACTGTTCTGCTGTTGGTGCCTCTGACAGCCAAGTAAGCTGCCATTATGCTTTCTGATTCTGGCGGTTTGTTCTGACATAGATGATGTGTAACTGCGAGTCTCATCAATAAACCCCAGTGGTTGCACTGTGGTCCACATGTAGAAGTCCGCAGCACTATTTTTGGCTAATAGCTACATTTAAAACTCGGCCAGCTTCCCATCCTGGTCCTCAGGGACCCGCAGATGGTCACCATTTTTGCTGTGAGGTTGCTCAGTTTGGGCTGATCATGCAGGTTAATGGCATGCCTTGTGCAGTCTTGCTTGTATGTGTTATTGGGGTTCTAAATATGTGCATCCATGTATCTACATTGTAGCCTAAATAATGAGCATTGTAATTGTGTACTGTTCCCCATCTAAAATCGTTTTCCTAGTGTTCTCGGAGTAAGAACGCAAACAGAATGACAAGCTGTTTCATGCAAAAACAGTGCATTTTACTTTTTATTTCAAATACGCGGGGTTGCCAACTTCGGCCAGCTGGCAGGAGTGAGATTTTCAGTCAGAGATATCTGCCCACATATGTAACAGTTCTTACCTGTAAATAGTCTGCTTCTGTATCCGTGTAAATACTTCTGACGTAGCTAATTCCTAATGGTATAACATGGATTTGCCAAAAGATTTCCTGCAAGAGTCTGAAAGTGTGAGTGTCATGCCAGATTCTTGAAAAGTGGCAACCCTGAAAACATTTTTTGTTTCGCCTGAGTTGATTTCTATAACAAATAACAATACTTTATACAGGGGGGTATTCCCTGAAAGTAGCTAAAGGCAGACTTTCCCAACAAAGTCAGACTCAACCTAGCTCCATCTCTATACTTAGGCCTCGTTCACACGGACATCTGTACCAGCCGTTTTTCTGGTGTTTGTGGCACCAGGTGAGCGCCGACCATTTCAACTGTGTTACAGCAATTACGGTCGTAATTTTCATTAAGCCTTGCAACCCCAATCAGGATAAGCAATGGAGAGATTGATGGATGTGTGGATGTTAATAAAATTTACATAAATGCATTTTGGACCTCTAGCTTAAAAATTAGTTTACACACTGCAGCTGATTCCCCAAAATTGAAGCAATTATTAAACCCCACTTCTCTCCAATGCCTGAACAATTACGGATGGATTTGAGAGTACAGCATAACTGTGGCTACTAATTACTCAGAAAACGGCGGCTAAAACACACACACTGAGCCCGAAACAAAATCACAAAAAAACTGAAAATGAAAGACGCAAGTTATGCACGTTTTAAAGTAATTTTTAAATGTAAAACTATAACTTTACAATGTGATTTTGTCATCTTGCTTAAATTTTGAAATATACATTAAAAACCATCCATCCATCCATTTCCAATCCGCTTATCCTACTGGGTCACAGGGGGTCCAGAGCCTATCCCGGAAGCAACGGGCATGAGGCAGGGAACAACCTATCGCAGGGCACACTCACACACCAGTCACTCACACATGCAAACCTATGGGCAATTTAGCAACTCCGATCAGCCTCAACCTGTCTTTGGACTGTGGGGGTAAACCGGAGTACCTGGAGGAAACCCCATGACGGGAGGGGTGGGAGAACACAGGGAGAACATGCAAACTCCACACACATGTAACCCAGGCGGAGAATCGAACCCAAGTCTCAGAGGTGTGAGGCAACAGTGCTAACCACTGCACCACCCCCCCCAGATTTGTGCATAAGTTATGTAAATGTTACAAATGCTTAGTACAGTGGCATGCTGGCACAGTGGTTTATGCTGTTGCCTTATAATGCGAAAGTTGCTGGTTCGATCCCCACAGCCAACTGGGAACCGTCTGGGTTGATTTCACTTGTCATTGTTACTGTATAAAATTATGTGATTTCCATAAAATACTTTCAAATCACATCCGTGTGAAATGATCTGCACAAATAACCATATGTTGTCTTTGCTATTTTAGTAATAAACTTTCAAAGTAGACAGTTAGTGACTAAACAAAATATAAAAACACCTTCCTGTTTATATTATTTTAACTATTTTTTTCAGATTACAGTCATTGCATTTTATGTTTCACCTTTGTAATATGCATACACTTTTATTTTACAGTAAAATATCATTATAATGGACTTCAAGGGACCTAGCAAAACATTCCGTTATATCCAGAGTTGCTGTATGCCCAGAACACAACTACAGGACACCATTTACTCATGCCACACTTCAGCAGACACACTTGTGGTATAGATTATTACAGTATATTGTACATGCATTAATATAACTTTACCCGACTATTAATAATCCCAACTATGTACATATCTGCGTTTGATAGCACAGGTTTTCCGGGCAATTCAGTTTTGCTGTGTTTCCCCTGTCATGCTCTGATTTGTACACGGTTTCGCTGTTGTTTTCATGCCTTTTTATGAAGCTCTTGAGGTAAACAAGCCATGTATTTTAAAGCATCATGTGCCATTTCGATGTTTTTTTTGTTTTTACAGATAATACATGAAAGTATTTAATTAGCTGGATAAAGGTATTTCTTGATGAAAACAGTATAGTATTGCTTATAAGACTATATTATGTGCGACGATCTACTGTATTCACATGTAATAATGTACCTGTGTGATTTTCAAACACCTCACATAGATATTTGCCTAAATATTAGGAGAAACATTATTTCCTGACATCCAGGATATTTGGTTTCCCCCTGTTAAAACAGATATACAACAACTATGGGCTTCTGTACTAATAACAAATACAGTATTCACATGTAATTATATACCTGAGTGATTTTCAGACATTTCACATTCCTCATTGCTTTAATATTAGGGGAAAAAGTATTTCCTGATACACAGGGGAAACATACAGAAACCGAATTTCCCGTAACACCTGGACCAGCGGATGGACGATATGGATCAGTTATAAGCGAGTCCACTATAACGGTATTGTACTGTAATTATTTACTGTAATTTGGAATTAGAATGCCAAGACATGATTTTATAGCCTTTATTATATTGAATATGTAGCAATCTCAGCTCTGTTCTCCATATTATGGAAGTATCACACAGAGGATTACCTCAGAAAAGATGGTTTTTATTCTCTACTTTCTTGTCTTGCTTTTACTCACAGCACTGACTACAGGGTCCCATTTTTATATATATATATATATATATATATGTATAAACAAGACTCATTCTCCTGCTAACTCAAACAAGATCATGTCATTTTGGTATGCTTTACAGATTGAATTATTTTGTTAATCAGATAATGTAAAATATGTCAGATGAGGACACAATTTAACAGATTACATATGATGTGAGTAGTAAGATCACCAAATTTCGTTCGACGGAACGATCTTTTGGGAATGTGTTCCCACAGATTGGACATTTTTAAGACAACATTAATCTAAGAAAGACAATTAACCTGGTCTGGAGCATACTTGTCCACTCACTTAAGTTACCATGGTAGCTCAGCAGGAATTCATTTAAGACATGTTGATGGAACAGAATTTCCACTTAAATGAGCCAGATTTGTCGAAATAAGCTAGACTTTCCCTTAATCCTGCTTTGTTGAATACCCCCCAAAATGCACATCTAACACTGAGGATCTCAAACAAAACATTCGTAATCAACGAACATCCCAAACAACAAAACACTCAGAAACAGAACAGAAGCAGGGGCTTCAATACTGAAACTAAAACTGGGCAACAAGAATAACACAGGACAGGTGGGACTGGGAAAACAGGTCACAGGTGAAACTAATTAACCCAGGTAACTAAACAGGGAAACTAAGAACTTAACCAAGGAACAGGGAAACAGAAACTAATACTGGGGAGTAACAGACAGAAAATCAGCATGAATCCATTTATACACAAAAGCTTACAGGCATGGCAATAGGCCAGGGTGCCCTCTGCCTACAGCATGGCTGCCAGGCTAATGCTGAAGGGTAACACTGTGCTCCAGAACAAAGTCCTTCCCTCAGGTATGTGAAGGGGTTCCACCCTGGATCTGTAAGCAATAAATGTGACATTTCACACTTCGACTCTGAGCATAGCAATCTGAGAATCGACTTGTGTGCAGCGTGTGGCTCAGTGGGATAAGCTCGTGTGCTTATAATCATAAGGTTGTTGGTTCAAGCCCAGCCTCAGCATGTCTGTGGGTCCTTGAACACAGCCCTTAACCCAGTGATACTATATGCACAGTGTGCTATACTATGGATTTTTTCCCCTCATCATGAAATATATTGGAGTCATCTGAATCTAAAGCTGATTGAGAATCTTGATTTAGGTGTCGAAACCATGTGGTATAGATCTATTATTATCACTGAAGAAATGTTACTGCTGACACCATAGGTGCTTCTCGATAGCAAGAATGCAATGGTCATACAGTACTTAGGGTCTTCTAACATGCTTTCCAAGAGCAAACTAGGGGTGCAGTGAACCTAGGGGTGCAGTGAACCTTGGAATGGTCTCGATTGGCAAGGTTGGGACTGGTGCGTCCTTGATATTTGGGGTGTAGCAAGATAGACATCCGGGGATTTTTACCATCCTTCATACTAATGTTCTTAGTATTGGAACCGGTTTACAACAATGTAAGATGATATAAAACCGGTACACAAGAACACAATTATAAGTTTTATTTTTACAGTGCCTTTCTCACACTCAAGGATGGTATGCAATGCAAACAATAATACAATAAAGCAATGCACATACTGCAGAAACAGCTAAACAACAATAAGAATGTTACATACTGGTAGACACATTATAGCATTCCTGAAATAAATGAGTTTGCATGAGTGTGCAAGTACAGTGAAGTATGCATATTGGGAAACACCTAGGGCAGAGTTATTCAAATCACGGTCCTCGAGGTCCAAGCACTGCTGGTTTTCCAGTCTTCTTTTATCCGTCAGTCAGACGTGAAGTCTCTGACCAATCAGAATCAGTAATTATTAAACAACTACCTGGGAGAACTGAAAACAAGGCCTGGATTTGGAATTGAGGTCCAGATTTAAAGAACCCTGACCTAGGGTGACCATCTAATCCATGTCAAGAAGGACACTTTCAGCGAGGACTGGATTTGTAAACTACCATTTCAATTAAAAGGACCAGGATTTTCACAGAGTTCTTGCTGTGTGCTGATTGATCAGTCACTTATAATCATGCATGTGTCACTAATATTAATGTGAAACAGTTGAATGAGTCTTTTAATCAAGGAAACAAGCCAGCAAAAGTACTAGACGGACCAAACAATTTAGCCAAGCACAGGAGCCTTTCAGTTTTAAAGTAGTTTGTAAAACCCAAAGTAGAAAATATCGTCCCTCCTGACATGGAGGGACCCTAGAAAAACCTCATGTTTTTGCTACAAAGGGGTTAAATCCAGTCTAGGAAACATAGTTTGCAATTCAATTTATTTATTTATCAGATGGTTTTCTCCACAGGGGCTAACAAGTAAGGGCATATAATTACTCTGTCAAACAGACAAAGCGAATCACTCAAAATCAGCAAGTACTGCTGCATCACTGTTGGAGGGCCAAGTCACCTCAGAGGGTAAGGCTGCAACCTCACCGCCTCAGTGGGTAAGGCTGCAACCTCACCGCCTCAGTGGGTAAGGCTGCAACCTCACCGCCTCAGAGGGTAAGGCCCCAAGCCTCACTGCCTCAGTGGGTAAGGCTGCAACCTCACTGCCTCAGTGGGTAAGGCCCCAAGCCTCACCGCCTCAGACTGTAAGACTGCAGCCTCATTGCTTCAAGCCTGGTGGTTGGAAGCCCCTCTCCATGCTCTGTGAGTGTCTGCAATTTGCATGTTCTGTGGGGTTCTTTTGATTATTCCAGTCTCACCTTGAAAAGAATTATGTATTAGATATAAGGCAAATTATAATATTTTAAATCTCTTGGCCCTGGTGTGTGTGTCGTAGATTGGAATCCCATCCTTGCTCTGTATGTATGTGCAACTTGCATGTTCTCCCCTTTCTTTCTTAACCCTCTTGCCATTTGCAGTTAGTTGCATTATTGTTTCAAAATCACATATTGGCCATGTAATAATAATAATAATGATTTACCCAAAAAAAAATATTATGCACTTTATATTTAAGCAAGTGCTACAGGATAAAAGAAAGATATAAAGAAATAAAACAGATAGGTATAAAAATACTTTAATAAAATGTCTTCCTAAAAAGGTGAGTCTTTAGGCTTTGTTTAAAAACATTACTTGACTGTGAGGCTCTCAGATAGTCAAGTAGGGCATTCCATAGCCTCGGCGCCACAGTTAAAAAATCCCTATCACCCATGCTGCGGAGCTTGGTTCTGGGGACATGAAGGGTGTTAGTATGTACAGAGCGCAAGGAGCATGTAGGGGTGTGGGGAAAAAGAAGTTCTCGTAGGTAGAGGGGGTCATGTCCATACATACACTGATGGGTGAGGAGAGAGACCTTATACTCAATTCTGAGTGGGGTAGGGAGCCAGTGAAGAGTTTTAAAGATGGGGGTGATGTGGTCATACTGTACTTTGGTACCTTCATTAGGATCCTGACAGCGCTGTTTTGAATATACTGTAGTTGCTGGATGTTGTTGCAAGGAATCCCAATGAGGAGTTCATTGCAGTAATCCAGCCTGGAAGAGACAAAGGCATGAACAAGCTCCTCTGCATCTGCCAAGCTGAGTGTTGGGCGGAGTTTGGTGATGTTCTTGAAATGATAGAATGATGTCTTACACAGGTGTTTGATTTGGGTGTCAAAGGTGAAATGAGTGTCAATTTTAGCACCCAGATTGGTGACAGAAGTAGAAAAGGGGATAAATAAATAAGAAAAAGCTAACCTATGTCATTATTTCTGGCTCCATTAATTGAATATGTAGCAACTTTCATGTGTATGAATGAGCCATTGTCACCTGGCCACGTCCCTACCCCTCTTTTACGGCGCTGATGGGGATGTATCTGGATCACGTTTCACCATTGTGCTGTTCATCAAATTACCATGCGAATGCAATTTGAATACGTGTGAATGCGGCTATTTAGAATGTCAATAGCGATCTTCGGGTGACAGTGGTACTGTACTACACGCTCCTGATGCAAGTAAAAAAAACAAAGGTGACATGGTTTACCTTTTTGCCAATTTAATCTCATTTAAAAAACTTTAATACTTCCGTCGACAGATGTTTTAAAAAAAATACCGATTACGGATTTAGTCAGTGTTTTTTTTACGTGTTTCTATAATAAGATTTCAGTGAGTTATGAACTGAAATACACGAGAAAGATACTCGGGTTAACCAAGTCGAACAACAACGACCAGACAACTTGGGCATTCTTGCAGAGTAAATTAGTAAGGGGTAGTACAATATCAGAAACATTACAGCAGAAACAGCAGTAGTAACCTGCCATCCCTAGAAAACATCGGAGGTCTCGCTTGGTTTTCGGAATGGTGAAAGACATGATAGCTTGGACCTTGGCATCAACAGGCTTAACTATTCCATGTCCGACTAGTTTACCGAGGTAAGTTTACCTGTCCAAACTCACATTTCTCAAGGTTAACTACTAACAAAGCCCCCTCCAACCTAATAATAATAATCATTACAATAATACATTTTATTTGTGGGCGCCTTTCAAAAACCCAAGGTCACCTTACAAAGCATAAACAATAAAAACAAAAAATACATAAAATGATTAAATCACACGAGTAAAATAAAGCAGCAACTGAGATGGAAGATGTGTACTAAAGTGAGTAAGCCTGTCTGAAAAGATGGGTTTTGAGTTTACTCTTAAATAAGGGAAGGGAATCTAAATTCCTAATGGTGGGTGGAAGTGAGTTCCAGAGAAGAGGTGCAAAGCAACTAAAAGCTTGGTTTCCCATGGTGACAAGGCGGGCAGAGGGAATACTAAGGTAGGGGGCAGATGAGGATCGGAGAGAGCGGGACGGAATGGCGATGTGGATCAAATCACACAGGTAGGGAGGGGGCAGGTTGTGGATGCATTTGAATGTAAGGAGCAGAATTTTGTACTTTATTCTGGCATCTATGGGAAGCCAATGAATCTGCTGAAAGACTGGGGTGATGTGTTCTCTGGAAGGAGTGCGGGTTATGACTCGGGCGGCGCAATTCTGGAGGAGCTGAAGTTTACGGAGGGACTTTTTAGGAAGGCCAAATAGAAGAGAATTGCAATAGTCGATTCTGGAGGTGACGAGACTATGAACGAGAATGGCAGCAGCATGGGGGGTGAGAACAGGACGGAGTCGATTAATGAAAATATGCAGACCGGGTGATATGGTTAATGTGTGAGTGAAATGAGAGAGTATTGTCAAGGATGACGCCCAGACTCCTAACCTGGGTGGAGGGGTGAATGGAGGAGTTATCAATATTGACAGTGAAATTAGGGGACTTGGCTAATGTGGAAGGTGTGCCGACGAGTAGAACTTCAGTTTTATTAATATTAAGTTTGAGACAGTTGGATGAGAGCCATGATTTAATTTCCAGAAGACAATCTGAGAGGGACAGATAAGAGGTGAACCAAGCAAGGGGAATTTGACTAAAACGAAGTAAAAACTTCTAACGACAACACATGTTGTTCCCACAAGTTGGAACAGACAACCACATCATTTAAGTATGCTTCACAGTTCCTAACATCTCCTAATACTCTATTCATGAGCTGCTGAAATATGGCTGGGGCATTACGTAATCCAAAGGACATGACTGTATACTGTAGGAAGGTGTCTGGGGTAGCGAAAGTGGAGATCTCTGAAGAACAAGGGGTCAACGGTACCTGTCAATATCCTTTCAGGAGGCCAGGTTTGGTTACGAACCGAGCTGAACCAATACAATCTACACAATCTTCCATTCTGGGGAGCGGAAAGGCGTCTGGTTTATTTACCGTGTTTACCGTGCTCGCTCATTTGGATGAATATGATAGAGGTACTGTTTGATGGGAATATGATATCCGACATCAATGTCATGCTCCAAAACAGGGGTCTGCGAAGGGGTGTCGGAGAATAGAGACAGAAACTTATGCACTAGGGCCTGGATATCCAATTGGGTGGCTCTGGGTAAGTGAGCAAGCCTTCCATCAAGGGTTTTAAGGGTTTCTGAATTGGGCAGGCGAGCGCATGGTAAACAATTCCTCCTGAGGTGCAGATCATTGAGTTTGGGCAAATACTCGTGCACCGGCACAGTAACTATGGCAGAGGGGAGCAGAAAAGGAACAGATGAAGGAGTGGGTTGAGCACGATCAACGTAAGGTTTTTACATGTTTACATGACACAAGCGAGTTTTCCACTTTGGTTTGGGGTTTCAATTATGTAATTAGTGGGACTTACTTTTTCCTGTATTCTGTAGGGACCTGAAAACCATGTTTGAAGAGACGAGCCAGGCAGGGGTAAAAGGACCAATTCCCTCCTTGAAAGTTCATTCTCTTGCTTTCCTATCAAAACAAGCTTTCATTACCTCCTGTGACAAACTTAACAAGCGCTTTGCCAATTCCCTGACTGCACCAAGGCGCTCACGCAGAGACTTTACAAAGCTCAACACATTCTTAGCCTGAGGAGGTGGACTCCGGGACAACCACTGCTTCTGCAGTTTCCTTAAAGGGCCGCGCACAGTATGCAGTATGCCCGAAGACTAGTTCCGCTGGACTGAAACCAGTGGATTTCTGTACGGTATACTGAATAGCAAATAAAAGCAAAGGTACCCCTTCATCCCAGATCAGGGTTGCCGTGTGGTAGTAAAAGGTAGTAAAAAGTAGTAAATGAAATCAGACAAATTTAAGGCCATTGAAAGGTATTAATAGGTAGTAAATGGAATTTGACTTGGTAGTAAATTTTTCATCAGCTACCTCAATATATTATGAGTTTCCCATTTGGCTGCATGTTTTAACTTAATCTAATTAAAATATATATAACATACGTGCTAACAGGACCTGAGTCAGAATTAATAGCCTATCAGAGTGGCGCTGAAGCCATTTCTCCACTATTTGTTGCGCCAGGGTGATCTAACGTGTTGGTATTAAGAGAGCCTCTTAAATTAGCTAGTAGCCACTTCACGGTGAAATGGGGAAATGTAAGTTTTCTAAAAGTTGGCTTCATAACCCATCATGTAAAGACTAAATCTAACCAGGAACCACGTTTCCATGATTAAATCTCACCAAGAATTTGCCAGTCAACAGTAGCGGATTCGCGTGCACGAGGAGCAGTTCCCTATTTCGTTGTTCGGTGATATTTCACGGGCCGGTGGCTTGTACTACGAAGGGGGTTTAACAAAATCAGATTAAATCTGGAGTTAATTTGCAAACGCAGGGTTGACAAAGTCAAGTTGTCTCAATCGGTGGTAATCAGTACTACAACGTCAGTTAAGAACTCTAGAAGTTGTTACATTGGTGTTAACTGCATTGGAGTTTGTGCGTTCACATAAATGGAGCTTGTTCAGTCTTCGTTTGACTCATGGCGTGATCTCCATGTTTCACGGAGGAAGACTGCGTGCTAATTATGCAGGATTATGTGGAGTTTATATGAACACTGCAAAGAAAGTTTGATACCACTGCAGGCAGGCTTGTTGGCAACGTATTGCTGACCGAGTAAATGCATATTAAGTACATTTTCATGATCATAAAGTACATTTCAGATGATCTCATATTGACAGTCAACAATTCCATACTGGTAAAGAAACCACAGAGAAAGCCATAATTCCTTAGATCTTTCAGGAAGGCCAGTTTGAACAGATAGCTATTGGTGATCTTTTGTTGCAGCATCACTGAGGGGTCATCCCACACTGCATCCCTGTGTGCCTTATCAGTGTCTCTGCTGCTGACATGGATTCACTAAAACGCGTCATCACCACTGCACAGGAATCATTGGATCTTGACTCCCCTCCCGGCACAGTATCTATTTCACCTACAGCTCTCGCAGAGCAACTGGCCACATCAGACACCACACACACCCTACAGCCGCACCTCAAGAACTGTATACCTGCAGAACCAGGAATAATTAATCTTGTTTGCTCAATGCTCTGGCATCTCAGCCTTAATTTATGTCTTTGACTATGACTCATTCTTCCCATTTTGGTCCCTTGTTTATTCAGTGTTTAGGTTCTCTTGTGCCAGAAGGTATCCCGTTATAGGCATAATAAATTTTAGTACACTATACAGTAAGTGCATTCTCTTCTATTCTACCCATATACAGATATTGCAAAAGTTTGGTCACCCCTGGCTAAATTACAAGTTCCGCTGATTATCTAAGAATTGAAGAAAAAAACATATTTTCAATTTTCAATTCCAATTTCAATGCACAGTTACTACACTGCTCAAAAAAATTAAAAGAACACTTTTTAATCAGAGTCAGTTAAATAGGCAGTTCCTGGAGGATCAAGGAATGGATACCATTGACTGCCCCCCATGCTCCCCTTACCTAAATCCAATGGAACACCTCTGGGACATTATGTTTCAGTCCATCCGACGCCACCAGGTTGGACCTCAGACTGTCCAGGAGCTCAGTGATGCCCTGGTTCAGATCTGGGAGGAGATCCCCCAGGACACCATCCGTCATCTCATTAGGAGCAGCCCTGACATTATCAGGCATGCATACAGGCATGTAGGGGCCATACAAACTACTGAGTACGATTTTGAGTTGCTGCAATAAATCTTCGGCAAAACGGACCAGCTTATCACATAATTTTTTCACTTTGATTTTTTGGGTGTCTTTGAATTCAGCCCTCTGTAGGCTGACCATTTTTTTTAATTTCCATGAAACGACGTGGCCTCCTTTCATTCCTAGCACATTACCCAGTCCATATCAGAATAGATATACTACATGATTTTTTTCCCCATTGAGATCTGATGTGTTGCATTGTTTAGGGCAGATTTACAATTGATCCTCTAGTGCAGGAGTAGCCAATCTTTTCCGCAAAGGGCCAGTGTGGATGCAGGTTTTCACTGCAACTCCCTAATTAGATTACTAATTAGAGGACTGATTGACTGAAGAGTCCTCACACCTGGGTTTGAAAAGCTGACCTAAAGGTTATCCCAAAAACCTGCTTACACACCAGTCCTTTGTGGGTAAGATTGGCTACCCCTGCATTAGTGTTTTTGTTTTGCAGAATTTCATAACTGTATTTAGGTGATGTTCTTGCATTAAGAAGCCATCCCACATGAAAGGAAAATCAAAGAAAGAGATCTTTACAGTTTCTCAAATGCTAAAACATCTGCACTGTGATGGACTGGCATGAGGAGTGACCTCGAAATCAAGGCCATGAAGAAGAGAATGAACACAAACATTTTTCAACTTGATACATTCAATAATATAAGGATGATAGGAATGATATGACATAAGAAAGTGCCTGCTGATTATTCCAGTCACAGAGCTGAATTTACTCAGTTTCTGCCTGTCTTTCATGTATTGAGATTGCCTCAGTTGCTGTGTAGTAGCAGTGTATTTCAATGTCAGTAAAGCAAAGTTGCAGGTTACATGAGATTTTTATATGTGCAGAAAAATGTGCATCTTTATGCATAAACAAGAAGATAATTAATGGATTGGTGCCCCATGCTGGGTTGATCCTTGCCTTGCGCATGTAGCCTCCAGGATAGGTTGTGCCCCGACCCCAAATTGGATAAGTGATTACAAAAAATAGATGGATGGAAGATATTTAGGGGATCACAGATATAATTTATTTTAAAAGCACTTTTATGGGGCGATTATTGTAACAAAATTATTCCAAATGTGTATGGAGAGTTATGTGACTGTATCTAAATCTGTCTTTGCGTAATCAGATTTGTAAATATGTAAAAGAATTTGCAAATGTGTACTAAAATTTACAAATTTATACAGAAATCTGTAAATGTGCATTCAGAATCCTTTTTTTTTATTGCCCACCACCACCCCCCTCTTCGGAGGACAACTTTATTTTACATTAAATGCAAGTGTACACAGTGTGGCCGCTCTGAACTCACCCTTCCTAGTACCGTGAGAGAGAGAAAAAAAACACACAAAAGGGGGGTGTCACACCCTGCTCCGGACGCTCCTTAATGTGTGCCACGCCCACCTCGTTACCACCTGTTTTTGCTTAATTGTGGTCACCTGTTGCTCGTTCAGTCTAGCTTGTCTTTTGTATTTAGTCCGTGTCTCTGTCAGTTTCCCCAGATCGGTCATTAACGTCTACATGTGTGTGAGTTCCCAGTCCGTTTTCTCTGATAAACCCCGTTGTTTCCCTGAACCTGACTTCTCCTGCCTCCCTTGTCTGCTCGTCGCTCACCAATCGTGACAGAGGGGATACAGAAACAACAATAACAGACATTAATCACCATGAGGAGAGGGGGAGAGGAAAAAGATAAAAAAAGGAAAACAAAGGTATACAAAAATAATAATAATAATCTAGGTAGGATGGAGAAAATTCTGTTTAGGGGAATACAAACAACAAAAACAAACAGAAACATAACACTCATTACATTAAGGACATTAAACAACAAAAATGATAATATGAATAATAATAATAATAACAACAATAATGAGAATAATAATTTAAAAAGTACTAACAATAATGATCGCTCAACCACTGTTTTATGTGCAAGTGTAAGTGTGAACTGATTTGTCATTGGATGTGCTGGCATTTGATGCTGTCAGAGGACGCGACAGCCCCCCCCCCCCCCCCGGCACAAAGGCCCACGGCCAAACCCAGGAGTCAGCCTGCGAAGGACTAAGGGGGCTCCCAACCCCCGTACAGGGAGGCACGTAGGGGGGGGGGGGGGTTGGCAGCGAGC
>JAABNY020000095.1:30813834-30824582 GCA_015164015.2 Brevimyrus niger | reverse complement strand
ATCAACTGCAAGATGCTATCCTATTAATATGGGCCAACATTTCTAAAGAATGCTTTCAGCACCTTGTTGAATCAATGTCACAGTTCTGAAGGCGAAAGGGGGTCAAACACCGTATTAGTATGGTGTTCCAAATAATTCTTTAGGTGAGTGTATAAACTTAAATACATCTTGAAACTTTATTATTTGGACTAGGAAAAAAATAAACATTTCCAAAATGTAAAATATTTATTTAAAATAATATTTATTTCTAATTGAATATTTAATTAAAATACATCATAAATCTATTTTGTACAGTGCACTTGCTGTTGTTAATGGTGTATCTGCAGGACTGTTACTCAAAAAGGCAGGTCTTTGGGTAACAGTCTCTGTCAGGTGTTGGACCTGCCTCTGCAACTCCCCCAACATTTGCAGAAGGATCCTCTCTGTTTCTGTAAATTCAACAATAGAGAATTAAAACAAAATGTATTATATTGAAAAGCACAATTGTGATCATTTTCAGTATTGCACATGTATTTTGAGAATGATCTTACGCTATAGTAATACAACTGAAATTAATAGTAACATACAAACATATCACAAAAAAGGTCGAGCATGGTAAGGCTAGCATAGCCATAGATGTTAAAATGGTTAAAGTGTGATAAAAAATTTGTAACAATAAATAATCAAATCTGAAACTATTTAAGAAAGAAATGATTTTCAACCTACTTTTCCAACCAAGTGTATGTGATGGTATAGACTTTTCTTCTTTTCTTGTCTTTTAAAGCTGATTTAACAGGGAACAAAATATCTTTTAAAAACCACGTTTCTTAACCACTGAAAGCTACAGATTGGGCCGCAAATTTAAAATCGAGACTGGCTATTGGTCCGTATAGGGCCACCAGCACCACGTCTAAATCTAACTATGGTGCATTGTCTCAGGACCAGAATGCATTGCTTTAAGACAGTCCTGTAAGCCCAAGGTACAGTGTGTGTATTATGGATTAACACTTTCAAACGAAGCTCTAAAACCATCAATACTCAAGCGGCATATCAAAACAAAGCACACAAAACTTATGGGAAACCACTGTAGTACTTTTAGCGAAAACATGATGAACTACAACTGCAGAAGCAGACCATTGTCTCCCTAACAACACACACTTATCCAAGAACAGCTGCATGTATAGCCATCTGACATTGCCAAGTCTTCACCCACAGTGAGACATCTCTCAATAGATCTCCACACAATTTATTTAAAATACTGTCATATAAACAGGATATCAAATAAACATTATCGATAATAACAATAAACAATGTCCAGTATATAAAAAAGCCATATAAATCAAACCATACCCTATAATATGACAAGTAATGTTACTATACAAAATAATATTACTACTTCCAGAGGCAAACAAACCCTTTTCTAAACAAAATCCGACGTCATGTGTAGTTTCCCCTTCCAAAAAGCGACCTCCGACTTAAAAGTGACGATCCGGTGTTTAAGCAAATAAAACATGATGCCTCGCAATGGAAAGCAATCTAATTGCAACCATCTGCTGTTTATGCAACATATTGCCTACGTACTTGTACTGACAGGGTGCCTCATTGCTTCTTTTTTTTTTACAATATGCTTAAGAAATACAATACTTTTCAATTTGACATAAAAAGATTTGATGGCAATGAATAGTTTTAGAAAATGCTATGTCCCTTTGTCCGAAAATGCCGCTTCTGATTCAGAATTGTTAAAACTTTGCATATGAATATAAATTATTTATACCGTAGTTCAATGCTTACTAGGATCTGCATTCTTGCTGGTTGATGAACAATGTCTTAACGGCTCACTGCAAAAATCAAAGCGAAACTTGTAATTGACAATACCCAAACCCAAATGGCTTTTTCTGTTATGAAACTTAACTATGTCTTCAGGTTTATCGGAAGTAACCCATTCAAACCACCATAGAACAAATATTGCATTCGGGAATTTTATGTGTGCAGAATCTAAATGACAGTAACTAATTTTAGACAATTACTCAATGTTAAACGGTAAAACTATTGTATGAAGGGAACAAAAAAAAAGTTCAACAACAAACAAACAAATTTATTTTTGTATAGCGCCTTATCACAACATTACATCGTCTCAAAGCGCTTTACAGCATCCCCACCCAAAGCCCCCAGTGAGTGAGCCATAGGCGACAGTGGCAAGGAAAAACTCCCTAGCAGGAAGAAACCTTGGGAGGGACCAGACTCAAAGGGGGAGCCCATCCTCCAGGGGCCGGCAGGGAGAGTCAAATACAATAAAATTTGAGACACAAACAGAGAGCAGGGGGCAGATGACAAGCAGGTGCCGACGCTCCCTCCAATCACCAGGCAACCAGAAGGCAAGCAGCAGGTTAAACAAAGAAAATTACATAGGCAGAACGCCGAGCTGGATGTATGGATGTCTTTGGTAGAGGCGACGTCACATGTTGCAGGGTGTGCTGAACATCTTGATAGATTGAGGTCTCCAGGCAGCACCCCCCAGGAAGAGTAGAGGGAAATAAAATATGCAATTAGTCAAAGTAGGGGAGACTATCGAAAGCGCAAACAGTTAGATGTGTGCAATATGAAGTGCAATGCTCCGGTAGATATGGCTATGGCAGCATAAGTTGGAGGGAGAGGGAGTTCTACTTGTCGATGCCAGGGAGGGTCAGCACTGTACAGTATGTGTTTTATTTTTTAACTGCTTCCGAAAGGCCTGCATGTACATGAATTGTACATAATATAATAGAATAAAAGCCTGGCCCATAGTTATTGATATAGTTATCAGATTAATTTCTCTGGCAAATCTATTTTTAATGCACTCAATACTTTCTCTACAATTCATTCAATACACCGAAAAGCACCACATTGTTTGCACCCAACGCCATAAACAGTTTTAAATTAGTCATCAATGATCTTATTTTTCTGCCCTGCAAAAATGTGGCGCATATGCTAAAAAATAGTTGACATTGAGTGCCTTCTGTATGGAGTGCTCATTTTGACTTCCGTCGCCGTCGAGTACAGACTTGAAGGTAATTCCCTCTTAATTAGGGGTGAAAGTAGTTTTCATTTCTTGCCGGTACTACAATCTTTTAATCACTTTTTATTGTTTTATATCTCTCTTCAGTCACTCCTGAAAAAAAACTTTAATATTTAATGGGCTTACGTGAAATGACAAAAATGTTTTACTTGCTTTATTGTGTGTGGAGTTTGCATGTTCTCCCTGTGCTGTCGTGGGGTTTCCTCCTGGTACTCCGGTTTCCCCCCACAGTCCAAAGACATGCTGAGGCTGATTAGAGTTGCTAAATTGCCCATAGGTTTGAATGTGTGAGTGACTGGTGTGTGAGTGTGCCCTGTGATAGGCTGGCCCCCTGTCCAGGGTTGTTCCCTGCCTCATGCCTATTGCTTCCGGGATAGGTTCCGGACCCCCGCGACCCAGTAGGATGAGCGGTTTGGAAAATGGATGGATGGATTAAAATTCGGGTCGTGGTCGGTCTGGTTTACACATTTAAAAATTTACACATTTTTTATAAAAGACAAAGACTTTACTGGCTGAATAACTGCAGAAGTTGCAGCGCAAGCTCGAGACTTTAGAGAGCTGATGAGGTGATGGAGTTCCAAAAACGCACCGACAGAAAGAGCAAAGTAGACTTGCAGAAGGCCTTGCTGTATGTCACATTTGAATACCTCCAGCTTCCTCTGAAAAGCACGGATTGCTGACATGCAGTGGTGGAATGTAAGGAAGTATTTGTACTTTGTTACTGTACTTAAGTACATTTTACGTATCTGTACTTTACTTAAGTAAAAATAATAATGCATACTTTTTATTTTACTCCATTACTTTTTGCAGCAATTATCTGTACTTTCTACTCCACTACATTTCTACAATTTATGCCGTTACTCGTTACAGTTTATGAACACAATTTCCTCAAAATTTTGCATAAAAAAATAGTTAGCCTATTGCATTCTGGCGTTGTTCGCCATTTCCTACCAATCAGGTGGCTTTATTAGCGCCAATGATGACAGTGCATGCGTCAATTAGCAGCAGGAGCTGGTAGACTAAGTTATGGTACACACAGTATTGCAGAGTGCAGGCACAATAAGCATGCCAAACTTTCCAATACACATACAGTATACTGCACCGATCATCAACTGGCGGCCTGCGGCCATTCAATCCGGCCCGCAACTGGATTCAAAAATTGTGAGGATCAAAAAGAAAATAGTGTTCCACACTATTAAAGCAACTAAAAATAACAACAACTGAGTCTCTGGTCAAAATAACCACCATTTATGACTATACTCTAAACATTAAACATAATGTTAAGCCAAAATTAGATTTTTATTTGATTTTCTTCTTGGGGATCCAGCCCCCAAGGAGACTGGTAAAACTCTGGCCCTCTGACAAATATAGTTGATGACCCCTGGTATACTGTATAGTTGCTTGTAATTATTACGAGCAATGACATCAGTAAAGGTGTAAGTCAGTATATCTTCTATTCTTTTACAAAATGGCACACCCCACACTTGTGCTGGGTAATAAAATGATCTCGATTTTTTTTTATCGATAAAAAAATAGGACGATCACGATGATACACACAGACTATAAAACTAGATCAACCAAGTTTTCTCAGTTTTAGAGAATTCGCTGAGACAGAAAACCTGATGACCTATTGAGCAGAGGTTTACTGAATGCCAGCACAACAGGCAGTCACTGAAGGCGTTGTAATTTTGCCCATCATGTGTGTGACTAAAATCTTCAGCCAATAAGGACAAAGTTGTGTCGTCACGGAGGCGGTTCCAGTTTATGCTGCACGGTCTGTCTCAAGTCGTTTTGCTCTCACAAGGATTTTGTACCATGTGACATGGTGAGGCGTGTTGTTGCAGTCAGTTCTGTCCTGCTTTATTTTATGTTTGCCCTTCAACATATTTGCAATATTATACAGTTTTCCACATTGTTACAATATTATATGGTTTTGGGTCATTTGAGCTATTTTTTGTTAAATACTTAAATCAATAACCTTTTCTAATTTTAAGGGAATTTTGCATGTAAACATTACAATTTGTTGGAAAATAAGTATTTGTTTACTAATATTGTTTATTTTAATGTATTCATTCTATTTGTCAGAATATGGTTATTTTTATTATTTTGATTATTACATCATTACATGGAACAGCATTGTGAAACTATAATATTGATAATTATCAATATTGGTCAATACAGGAAAAAATATTGTGATATTTTTTTTGCCATATGACCCAGCTCTACCCCAGACATTGACACAAACCATCATTTGAGTACTTTTACTTTAAAAAATACTTTGTAGTAAATTTAAAAGTAAGTGGTTGGTACTTTGACTTAAGATTGTTGATGTAGCACTTCTACTTTTACTTGAGTACATATTTTGCAGGATATTTGTACTTTTACTTAAGTACTAAGCTTCAGTACTTCCTCCACTACTGCTGACATGATATCACACGCTGTTATTTTTAAGTAATGTCTGCTAAAAATGCAAAAGTCTCCACTCTCTAGTATTGCTACATATAGTGGATGATCGCTGGCACTGTTGAATGTGGACTAAGTTTCATTAATTATCAAGCAGACTGCATCTCAGTTACCATTGTATACTTAACATGCTACTCCAGCCCGCATCTCAAGTCAAGCTTGTAGATGATATAAGCTGGGACCTCGTCGGATGTCTGACATTTACTGAAGAATGTCTTTATTAACATAACTAAGGCATTATTCTTTAAAGTTTTTAATGTGTATTTGATGTATGATGCTAATTGCAGCTTACTAGTTCCTATAAAATGTAATTAAATAACCATGTCCACCTTCTTTAAAATGACAAAAATATATCTTTAGAGGATGGACAGGTGGTTTATATGCAAACTCCAAAAGGTTAACAGGACTGTGAAGGTAAGGCACCACGTTCCTGCATCATACAATACAAATAGGAAGATGTACATGAGAAATCATCGCCACATTCTTCCAGTTGCAGAGTCACTACCTCAACAACAGTGTCCAAAAGAGGATCCAGGAACTGAGAATGTCAACCTCTCTGCAATAGACAGTGCATCCCTCACACCACAGCCACAGACTATACAGTAAAATTCTATCATACATCCTCTCCCAGGCAGAACTACATGGCACATTCACCCACTGAAAACAGTAATGCATATTACACAACACGTTCAGGTCACATCTGTAGGCCAAATCCAAAATAAATGCAGTGATATGTAGGTAATGAAAGAAAGCCTTGCTAGATAGTATATGCTTTGTGTAATTCGTACCAGTATTGTTCGGATGACTGGATATCTATCTGGATGTTTTGTTTATAAATCCAAGCTGAGTGATAAACCTGGTTCTTTAGTAATAAGTTTGCGGCAAGGAAGTCCTGGCGATCCTCCAGGTGTGATGGCAACAGCATAAAAACTGGTGCACAAAAGGGACCGTGACCTCTGCCTTCAGGGATGGGAACAGAGGAGGTTGGTACCCTGGATTGGAAAGGAGAAAGACCCGTAGATGAAACCGGTAATGAGTTATGGGCGTATTCTGCCCAGGTCAGGTAGGAACTCCATGTTTCAGGTGAGTGGGAGGCCAGACAACGTAGCATCCGCTCCAGGTCCTGGTTGAGCCGTTCCATCTGACCATTGGACTGGGGGTGGAAACCAGAGGACAGACTGCTGTGGCCCCAAGAAGCCTGCAAAACTCCCTCCAAAAACGAGAAACAAATTGTGGGCCTCTGTCGGACAAGATATCCGTAAGTAACCCATGGAGTCTAAAAACGTGCTTGATCAACAGTTCTGCTGTCTCCTTAGCGGATGGCAATCTAGGAATGGAAATAAAATGGGCTGCCGTAGAGAACCAGTCCACAACCGTAAGGACACTTGTGTATCCCCGGGAGGGAGAAGACCTGTCACAAAATCCACCGCCACATCAGACCAGGGACGTCTAGGAACGGGAAGAGGTAGCAAGAACCCAGCCGGAGTTCTTGAGGGGTTCTTACTCCGGGCGCAGGTCTTACACGCGGCCACAAAACTACAAATTTCCCGGAGCATGGAAGGGCACCCCTGAATGGCAGGCCAGGAGAGACTGAAGGACCTGGGAGCGCAGAAACTTCGGCACGAATAAACACTTAGAAGGGCACCCTTCTGGTGATCTGATGACAGGTTGGACCACCCTAATTGCCTCCTCAATGCCCTACGTAACAGCATAAAACATGTGGTTGGCAGAACAAGACTGGGCTTCTCCTCCACCTCACCTACTTCGTGTTGACGGGACAGGGCATCTGGCTTGCCATTCTTGGTGCCGGGCCTGTAGGTGATCAGGTAGTTGAAACGGTTAAAAAACATGGATCACCTAGCTTGGTGAACGTTGAGCCATCGAGCAGACCGCAGGTACTCCAGGTTCTTATAGTCAGTCAGGATTAAAAAAGGGTCAGAAGTACCCTCTAACCACTGTCTCCATTCCTCCAATGCGAGCTTGATGGCAAACAACTCCTGGTCCCCTATATTGTAGTTCTTCTCAGCAGGAGTGAGCTTCTGGGAAAAAAAGCACAGGAATGCTGTTTGTTGTCCATCAAGGAGAGTTTGGATAGCACTGCCCCAACCCCGGTTCCTGAGGCATCAACCTCCACTAAGATCTGCCATGATGGGTTGGGCACCTGTAGCACTGGAGCAGAGGTGAAACGATCACGAAGGTCTGCAAAAGCTCTCTGGGCCACATCAGTCCACTGAAACAAGACTTTAGTAGAGGTCAAAGCTGTAAGAGGTGCGGCTACAGAGCTATAACCATGGATAAAACTGCGCTAAAAATTTGCAAAACCCAGAAAACATATATCCTTCCGAGATTTTGGCTGTGGCCACTCAGCCACAGCTCTGACCTTCTCTGGATCCATCTGTATGGAACCCTCTGCAAGAATGAATCGCAGGAAACAAATGAGATTGAGAAATAATTTATGGGACAGCAGGCGCTGAAGAACAGCCCGAACATGCTGAACATGCTCCTGCTCACTCTGTGAGAATATCAAGATGTCATCAAGATACACAAAGACATACATATTCAGCATATCCTGAAGGACATCGTTAATCAAGGCCTGGAACACTGGCGGAGCATTAGTTAGCCCAAAAGGCATCACGAAATACTCATAGTGACCAGTAGGGGTGTTGAAGGCTGTCTTCCATTTATCTCCCTCCTGGATCCTCCCTCCTGGTTCCCTGGAGAAGGTCTAGGACCGAGGACAGCAAAGGCAGGGGGTAACGATTCCTGATGGTAATCTCATTTAGATCCCTATAGTCAATGTATGGCCACAGAGATCCATCCTTCTTCCTAACAAAAAAGAACAATGCTCATCTAAAATACATTATGTGCCACAAAAAGCATTACTTAATGATGAAATCAAGTAAACAAAAGCATAAAGACTTCACTTTCTTTTGTGCACAGAAATGAAAAGGAATGTTTCATTTTGTGCACAGAAATTATATCAGCACTTTGTATTTCATGGATAGAAGAAAGTCATGTTGCAGTCGAAATGCTCGTCATGAAAGTAAGTCATTTTGTAGAAAAAAATTCATTTTGTGAAGTCATGAAATTCATTGTCTTTTGTTGAGTCTTGAGAGGTAAGTAGCTGGCGAGCACCAGTGAGGGGAGTAGTACCTTCCAATGAGCAAAAGGTGGAGCGCCAGATGGATTTTGCAGACCCCTTTAATTACACTTAGCAAGTATTTAAATGTTATAAAATATAAATAACTGTTTATACTTCTGTTGTGTGAATTCATTAGTGTCATAACTTTTTCCATTACATTTGTAATATTTTAATGCCAAGACAATTCTATGCTATGTTACCATATCACTTTTCCCTGAATAATATTGTTCCCTGTCGGTGTGCAACAGACACCTGACCAGTGATTGTCCTGTGCTGCCTGTCCCCCTGAACACTGCACAGCGGATCGAGTAACTATAGCTCCATCAGCAGTTTGCGACACCAACGATTCTGTCAGGATGAGCAGTCTGTGATTTCTTGTGTGAATCCATTCATATTCACCATTTTATTGTTGCATTTTTGATGCAAGCTACCCAGTATGTCTGATCTGAACTACTGGGGTTATTTAGTGGGGAAAAAGGGCATGGTAACATAGCTTACATCTAGAGGGAATCAGTCGAGATTTTTCATTGTATTGGCTTAAAAATATTCAAAATGTAAAGAAATAAATAGTGACATTAATGACTACATACAACAGTAGAAGTATGATCCCAAGAGTTATTTATATTTTATAACATTCAATTACTTGTTAAAAGGAATTAAAGCCAGTACTCCACCTTCTGGTCACTGGTAGGTACTACTCCCCCATGGGCTCACGCCTACATACCTCCCATCACTCCACAAATGACAAAAAGCATTTTGTGGTGCGTTTCATCACTCAGCAGAGGAAAATGCATTTCATGATACCACTGAACCAATTTTGTGCAGGAAATAACTATGTATCACAAAATGCATTTAGTCCACAAAATGACTTTCGTCCATGAAATAACTTTCTTTTATTCACTAAATGACTTTCATCCAGGAAATTACTTTCTTTAATTCACAAAAGGCATTTTGTGCATAAAATCAATTTATTTTATTCACGAAATGCTTTTTGACCACAACATGGCTTTCTCCTGTCCACGAAATGCAAAGGGCTGATATCAATTCTGTGTACAAAATGAAACATTCTTTCTGATTTCTGTGCACAAAAGAAAGTGAAATCTTTATGAGTTCGTGGACAAAATGCAGCAAGGCATTACTTGATTTTGTCATTAAATAATGCTTTTTGTGGCACATGATGTATTTTTGTGCATGAAAATGAGCAGTTGACACCTGGCGCTCCATAATATGCAGTTCTGTTATTATTTTAAATATTCTGTTGAAAAAAAATTTTTTTAATCAAATATAAAATAAATAATTGTGGGTACTAATTTTCTTTTGTCAATTTCAAGATATTTCAGAGACAATTGTGGGTTCTTCTTTGTGGAAGTCTGTAAGATTTTGTTATTTTTCTGTCCGAGTACAGCTACTTACCTTTATTTTTTTCTGAAAAGACTCTCAAGATTGTTCATTATTATTTCCTGACACAATGGATCTTGGGGTCGCAGTATAATATTTTTGCTACACTTGCACCTGACCATTTTGCCAGCATGGGTTGCCAGGTGAGCCTTTATGCAGAGTGATGGTACCTTTTTCAGATTCTGTGCTATTTGTTTTGATGTTATAATACTGGTAAGTTTTCAGCTACCATATTGACATGGACATCCAAAGCTTGACATTCAAAGGTTTCATCTTTATGTGCACTCACAGAAAACACCCACAATATTTGTTGCACATCAGTATCACAACTGTTGCACAATATCACATCTTGCTTGATGAAGTTCATTATGATATGCTAATTTGAGGGTGAGGTGTTTTTTTTTTTTAAATCATCAAACCCTTATAATCAGTTTCTGTTGCACAGACAGAGGTAAATCCTACGTGTGGAATATATTACAGTGGAGTATTACATTGATGTATTGTTGTTTAGTGTGTGCTTAGTAACATCCCATTTCTGCTATGCATCAGAAAAGGCATGTAGTAGATTGTAACTGTGACTGTCATCACTGGATGGATCCCAAGAAATTTGTATTCTTCCTGATGATTTGATGAATAATGGGGCGGCATGGTGGTGCAGTGGTTAGCACTGTTGCCTCACACCTCTGGGACCTGGGTTCGAGTCTCCGCCCG
>JAABNY020000095.1:30793493-30813734 GCA_015164015.2 Brevimyrus niger | reverse complement strand
GTTGCTTCCGGGATAGGCTCCGGACCCCCCGCGACCCAGTAGGATAAGCGGTTTGGAAAATGGATGGATGGATTTGATAAATATGAGCACCAGGGCTGTTGTTCAAATTGTTGCTCTGTGCTCAATACAAAATCAGTCATGAATCAGGTTAATTGTATTGATTGGATATAATAAAAATCATTCATAACCCAGTACTGGATAAATTACTTCAAGATGGCTGGATGGTCATTCACAAAGTGTATTTTGTGTTTGTGTTTCTTTCTCTTGTGGGTGGGTCTTGGCATTGCAGTTACTTGTTCCTGGATCAATTCCCATATTTTAAAACATCAATGAAATATGTGATTCCTCAATATATTTTACCAGTCATGTAAATTGTCAAATGTAATGTTACCTTGTTTTTATGAATGTTATATGGTGGGTTCAACATCTTTCCATTGTTCCAATAGTGATACCGCCCCCCCCCCCTCCACACACACACCCACACACAGACACACACACACACACACACAAACAGACAGTGTTATCATCCATGTGAAACTGACTACTTCCAGTCCTCTAACAATGTATTCCACTTTGTAGGATATTAATTGTTGCAACAAATTTAATACCAAATAGTAGCCCTCGAAAGCAATACTTGCCAATCATGTAATCTTGTTCACACTTTGAGTCTGCAGTCATCTGTTCTGCAGTTATTGTTCTCAATGTCTTATTCTATGCCATCAATAGGACAGGCTTGTGCATTGTGACCCAGAAAGGGATGACCAACCGATCGAAAACTGTAGTTATATTTTTGTGTGATTTTCTCTGGAAATATATGAATGGGCATGTTTAGATGTTTTATTATCATTATTTGCAGTCACAGTCCACATTTTTTATTTTTACTTTAGTACAGCCAGGGTTTTGGTTTTTCACTGTTATTATCACATTTTCCATTGCCATGGAGATAACTTAGGTGTGTAGCTTAAATTTTTATATATTTTTCTGCACAATTTGTGTGACGTCCACGCCCTCACAGAGGCGGGGCACAACGGGTGTGACAGATTGAAGGAATCAGGAAGTGCTTAAGAGGGAATCCTTCCCTCTGCACGGTGCGAAGTATTGAGCCATATGATTTCATTGAGCCGTACCGAGCGTTACTTTGTCCTGCGTCTTCCCGTCCACCTCTTGTGTACTTACCTCTCCCCGTTCCAGCGCCTCTTGTTTACCTCTCCTCTCCCTAGCCCGGATCCCGTTTCTGATCCCTGACTCCCGAACCACCCTCGTTCCCGTCCATCTCCAGTTCCCTCTTCGCCCTCCCCGTCCTTACATCCCGGATTGACCGCCTGGCTACCGAACCCTCCGACCGTCCTTCGACCATGATTCTTGTCTGCTCCCTTTATTACCTTTGCCTCGATTAAAACCCTTTGTCCTCGCATATCTGGGTCCTCTGCTCTGTCCACGATTGTTACAATTTGCAATTGATTTTTGTCACTTTGCACTTTGTACAGCACGTTGCATTTCTTAAGGAACTGTTTTATTTTGTCTATCAGTGTGAATTACTGGTGTAACCATAGGCAATGCACACACATCCATCTCATGCTGAAATGAAGTAAAGTTTTTAACGTGCTTGAGATTATAATCAGTTGAATAGATAGCATTATAACATTTAGTTTGTGGCAATAATTTAAACATCACCAGTTCATTAAAATTCCAGCAAACAGAAAAAGCTGGTTAAAGAACTCATTGTGTGGTATATACACTTTACTGTATACTCATACATATCACTAGGTTGGACCCATTTTGTCTCAGGAATAACATTAAACATTGACTCATTGTGCATTCAGAGCAACCTTTCTGCGCAGTGCTGTTGTATGAGATGCTAATTTTGCTCATCTAACCTTCCAGTTAGCTTTAACGAGTCTGGCCATTGCCCTCTGTCCTCTCTCATTAACAGGGTGTTTTGAGTAGCAGAAATGCTGCTGATCACATTTTTTAAAATTTATTTCTTGGACCATTCTCTGTAAACTCCAGGCGTCGCATAACATGAAAATCTCTGGAGGGCAGCTGTTTCTGAGATGCACCGACCAGCACAAACTGTATGGTAGCAATAATCATATTTTGGTAAAATAATCACATTAAAAAGGAGCCAGTGTTAATGGGAAAACCTGCTTATCCTGCATCGCTTGTGCTTTTGTCACCACTCTGTTGGATGATGGATATCAGCCATGTAGTGGATTAACCTCTAACAACTGAGCACATTCAAACTACATTTTAATTTTTATTACCGTCAGTTCAGTACCTAAAGCTTGAGGTCATCTTTAATGGGTTGTAAATGTTAAATCTGTAGCAGGCATATTTTGGATGAACCTTAGACTTTGGAATTGTTTAATACTGTTTCACACACGCACATACTTTAGCAAACAAGCTCTTTCTGCTATCAGAGTTTATCTCTGTAATATTCAAGATGTGTGTTAAATGAGACTTTTTTGCACTATTGCCCCAGCATACAGTATGAGAAAAAATTAACAGAAGCTGCATCCAGCCCTCAAGGGAGAAGACAGTTCAGTCCTGGCTGTTCTTCAGCACTGGGACACCCATTTAAATTACAGGTTCAGTAACATAACCAGATTGGCAGAGTCCAATCTCACTCTATTCACAAAGCTGTACTGCTCTGAGCCTTTATCCTGACAGGTAACCTTCTGCTACTTTAACAGAAGCTCAGTAACGTACTCACTGAGTCTGTTTCCACTCCATTGTTCCTGACAGGTGGTGTCATGCCCTTGCACCACACACTGCACTACTGGCAGTCGTCACAATGTATTTTTTTTAACAATAGTTATTTTGTTTGACGCCCTTTTGATTGACACCGTCCTTAAAATGGGCCTGTAAACCACAGAAATAGCAAACTGGAGAGTGGAAAAGATTAAGCAGAATCTGTTGAGGGCAGAGAGAGACACACACATCTGCAATAATCTTCCTAGTTATCACATATGAGCTATGTGTGTAAATTTCTATGAACAGTTGAGTCTTCAAAGGTTTTCAGAGGCCAGCAAAGATTGCAAATTATATGTTGTACTTAGCTATAATTTCAAAAGCGAAAGACTGAATTAGGCCTCAGATTTATTGCCCACTGGCAATAATGATGGTGGTTCCTAGCCAGGCACAGAGGTGCTACTACCCAAAGTAAAGTAATCCAGTGTGACAGCTTCTGCCTCCTTTGATGTGGGACGCATCACAGCAGTAAACAACTCAATACAGGTATTAACAGCCCACACATGTAATAAATAAATGTGAATTATGTGAATTTCAGAAAACTGCATGAATTGACATACTTTCTGAAGTATAGAGTTTCACAGCTTTTGCTTATTTTTACTGCTGCTCATTTGCTAATAATTAATTTCAACAGCTATGTATACTTTACAATGCATTTTTGGTTTATTTTGTTACCATTTATTCAGCATTCATTCTGTTCATGCTTCTATTGAATTGCCTTCTTGTCTCTAGCATGCCTCCCCTTGACAAGTGGAAGAGGAAAAGCACTTCTTTATGGGGCTTTCTTTGATTCTGTGCCCAAAGAAGACATCAGCCCAGCATATCGAAAGCCAGGTGCTTAAGACAGTGCAAAGGTTAAGCAGGATACTTTGGTAGCTTCCACCTCTGCTTCTTGAGAAACATCAGAGTCTGCAGCATATCTGTGATAGTTAAGGACCCATGCAGAAACACTTTTGGGATAAGGGACACCATCTGACTTTATATTTTAAATAAAATACTGCTATTATTTTATCTATAATTATAAAACAATACAACTTGCATCATAAAACCAAGACTCCATATAGTGTCGTACATTTAGTCAAATGTTTGCCCATAACATTTTATCTCATCTTATCAATATCAGCCCACTGGTAATAAATGCAACAAATCCATGTGGACACTTTCTCATCGGTGAATAACACTTTACAATATGGTTCCTTAGCAGCTTGGTAGTAACTCAATTACTAATCAAGTACAAATCATGAACAAATACAGTAGCTACTTGAGATAAAAGATTTACTATTCATTTATGATGACCAAACATAAGATCAGTATTTCACTTTTTGTGTTATTCATTATTTGTTCCTTCAACAGTTCACAAAAGTTTATAACACATATAGTAACAAATATAATAACTGCTTGAAATAAATGATATGCTATGATTCAATGATGGATATAATTATGAATGAACACAATATGAAGATTAATATTTCACTTTTTGTTATTCATTGTTTTTTCTCTCAGTTCACAAAATTTTATTTATAGATTAATACATATAGCAATTAGAACAGTAGCAGATCACATTATTAACATAATTGTAACCCCCCCCCCCTCCATTTTCTGTAACTGCTTATCCTGTTCAGGGTTGTGGGGGTCCTCAGCATGTTTTTGGACTGTGTGGAATACCCATGGGAAACCCACAATGACATGGCGAGAACAGCAACTCCACACATCGGGAGCCATGACAGAGACTGAACTGCTGGACCCAGAAGTGCAAGGCAACAGTGCTAATCACTGCGCCCCCAAAACACATATGAATGACCTACAGTAAATGGTTCATTAATAATAATAATAACTACAAGACATTCGTAAAGATGCACCCCAAAGGGGGAAAGATTATTTATATTTCCCTGCCTAGTTAACATTCATGTGTTCTGAAATCAGACACAGGTTGGTTGGTTGTATGTTTTCCCTCTTACATTGATTTCTGTCCACAGTCCAAACACATCCATGTTTGGTGAATCTTTGTTCATAATTAAAGATAAATCCATTATTTGCCATTTGTACAAGTACATTGGAATTCTTCACTTACCCTGTGTTGCTCTCTAAAGTTTTTTTTTGGGCATTGGGGGTGGGGTGTGGGGTCACAGTGCAGAGTCAGCCAACACACAGAACCCCTGAAGCTGGGGGTTCAGGTCCTTGCTGAAGCATATGAAGACATCTGACTGTTCTGTTGATGCCAGGGCTCAAACCAGCTATGTTCTGTTCACAGGCAAAGAGACTTAGACAATTAATGAATTCTGACGGATCATTCATTTCAAGCAATTACAGTATTTGCCACTACTACAGTATTAAATTACTACTAAGTTATTAAGGAACTGTATTGTAACATGTTACCCATCAATGAAAATCATACAAAAATGCTTGTACAAGCAAGTTTGTGGCTCATATCAGGTGTGTAAAACTTACGGGTAGACCGCCTTTATTTCAGAACGTGCATTTCAAAGGAATCTTAGTAAAGTAGTAATTATATTCACTAGATGTAAAAACTGAAAGAATGAAAGATCTTTGGAATGACAATGAACCTAATTAATGACAACTTGATAACTTCACAATCATTTTCAGTTTTTATGAAAAAGCTCACCCTCGTTTGAAAATTTGATAAATTTTTATATACTTATGCATATTTTTTCAATATAATTGGGTAGCTAGATGATTGATGCCGTATTATAAAATGCAATAGACGGCCATAGAAAAGGTACACAAGTGTTTCCATATATATAGTACGGTTAAAACAGAGTACAGCTAAATATCATACCTAAAATTATAGATATAATTCTATACATGCATACATTTCATAGATTTATTGAGTCAATAAGAATACTGGAAGTCATATTTAGACTTGATTTATAGTGTTAATAAAATACCAGTTTAATCATACACAGAGCCATGAAATAAGGCTGCTTTTAAAGCTTTATTTTATTCAACACCAAATAATGTTTTATATATTGGTCTTTGAATGCCAGGATTAGCGTTTTCATTGCTGTAATTGACTTAATATTTCATTGGGACAGGAAATTGATGAAAGTTCCCAGATTGTGCCGTTTGTTAAGTCACTTGTGGCAGCGTGTGGCTTAGTGGGCTAAGTCTATGTGTCTGTAATCATCAGGGTTACTAGTTCAAACCCAACCTCAGCATGTTTGTGGGTCCTTTATTGAGGTTAAATCAGCAAAAAAATAAACCATGTCACCTTTGTTTTACCTGCATTGGATGTGTGTAGTGCCGCAGTCACTTGAAGATTGCTATTCACATTCTAAATAGCCACATTAGCGCATATTCAAATCGCATTCGCATGGTAATTTGATGAACAGCGCCACGGTGAAACGCGATCCAGATATGTCCCCGTCAGCGCCTTAGAAGGGGGGTAGGGATGTGGCCAGGTGACAATGGCTCATTCATACACATGAAAGTTGCTACGTATTCAATGAAAGGAGCCATTAAATGGGACATGAGTTCGGTTTTTCTTATTTATTTATCCAAATGAATGTTGCAACTGCACCATTTAGTCATCTTAATGTAACCAACACTTTGCTGATCAAATATCTGGGATCAGAACAAAATTCACCATTACCCTACTATGAACTTTTTACTAACTGCATTTTGCAATGTCTATACTTTGATGGCAGATTACAAACTTAACATAAATCTGACATATTTACAAAGTAGTAAGAGTTTTATGCCAAAGTAAATATATAAGTCATTTATTTGTCATTAAGTTTACGATATCCAATGAAATGTATAACCATGCCAGAGGCAGTGAAAGTGTCTAGACTCCAGAGGGTTAACCCCTATCTCCCTGGGCGCTGCTACAGGTGGCTGTCCTTCGTGCACAATTTACTTCACAAAATAGGTAGTTGAGGGAGGCGTAAAGACAATTTTCCCACAGGGATTAATGAAGTATCTATTATTATTTATTATGATTATGATTATTATTAGTATTATTATTATTATTATAATTATTATTAAGACTTGAGGTAAATCCTGTATTGCTCAATCTCTCAACTCTCAATTACTCTTCCTTGCGCTCTTTGTGATTATCTATGAATATCTGCATCCCAGCTGCACAATCCGAATAATTAATTTAAAAAAAACCTGGAAATTGAAGAGTACTGAGATTTGAGAGAGAGTCAGAATCAAAGAGTACAGTCCCACTAGAGCATTCCAATTGACACACAGTCTTCTTAGCCGTGACAGGGGTGGGTTAATGTACAGCCTAATTGTGTGTGTGTGTGTGTGTGGGGGGGGGGGGGGGGGGGGAAATATATTTTGACAGAATTTTTTAAAGAGCGCTAAGTGTTATATTTCTCAAAAAAATGTACAAGGGCTGGAATAAAATGAATGTTCTCTGTGTGACTCTCCTGCAGAGATGTGCAGTATGTGTGTGCGGCATGCACATCCTCTGCTTAATACAAGAAGCAATTCATAGTCATTGTGGTGGGCGGGAGGGTTATGCGAAGGCACCTTACAGCTCCTCTGGGGGGGACCAGGAGATGGGGAGGGCAGGGGGAATGAGAGATAGAGAGAGAGAGTGAGAGAGAGCGCCTGTCGGAAGCAGGAGTCGCGACTGTGAGGAGCTGGCACAGGAACGAAAGGGAAAAGGAGAAGGGAAGGGATGAAAGGAGAACATTAGTGTGTGGAGACTCAGCCTCGTGTCGGCATGGAAACCGCTCAAGCCTTGTGCTCTGCCAGTGTCGGACGCTGAGAGGAGACTTGCAGTGCCAGGGGCGCGAGGACAGTGCAGAAGCCTCTCGGCAAGCCGACACACATCCAGCTCCCCATTATTGGTGCTACAGTTATCCTGGAGTTTTTCTTTCCTGATTGACGACTCCAATTTCCCGGGATCAATGGAACTGTTGATTTATTTTTGTTCACTGGTCCCTTAAAACTCAGCTGCAAAGCTTCACTTGAACTTTTACTCTGCCATCTGGACTCACGTGCATCTTACCATTGTTTTTCACTTGCTATCAATTTTTCTCTCTCTCTCTCTCTCTCTCTCTCTCTCTCTCTCTCTCTCTCTCTCTCTCATCCTTTTCTTGTGTTAGACTTGATTTACACCGGAGTACATGTAAAGTACTATAGCACCAGTAATTTGGAACTGATAAAAAATTAAATGAAGAGGACCAGCTGAAGTGGACTGAGGAAATTAACAATGGGAATTAAAAGGAAGATCAGTTCTAAAACTTAACATGGGTTTTCCGCTGCTTGTTTCTGGGACACATAATCCTTAAGGGGGCAGCTAAGAGCTGTCCACCCTGGAGCTTCATGAGGGCCCAAGACCTCCAGCCTTGTCTGCAAGATGATGCCGTTTATGTTGCATTAGTGCTTTGGGCAGCTATGGCTTTGGAAGCAGGCTGTCCTAAGCAGGGATCGCCAAGTGCTACACTGGCCGGCAGAAGGTTCCAGCGTGCTGCCTGTGATCTTCAGAAGCAGACTGGGACCTCGCCACGCCACGGCAGGCTGGCCGAGGCACACCTTCATGGGCTGAGGTACGTGTGTTCGCGTGGATCTCCCCTCCGCCAGCGCGCCCTCTGGATCCTGGCACTCTGCACCTCTCTGGGCCTGCTTCTGTCCTGGTCCTCAAATCGCTTCCTGTACTGGCTCTCCTTTCCCACCTACACTAAGGTACACATGGAGTGGGCAAAGGAGCTGCCATTCCCTGCCGTCACCATCTGCAACAACAACCCTATCCGTTTCTACAAGCTCACCAAGAGTGACATGTTCTTTGCCGGTTACTGGCTCGGTCTCCTGATGGCTAACCGCACGGCCCGGCCCCTCGTCCTGGACATTCTGCAGGACGACAGACAGGCCTGGTTCCTGAAATTGTCAGACTTCAGGCTCTTCCTGCCCCCACGTAACTTTGAAGGTACCAACCTGGACTTCATGGACCGGCTGGGACACCAGCTGGACGACATGCTGCTGTCTTGCAAGTACCGTGGGGAGATATGCGGACCACAGAACTTCTCCTCTGTGAGTTTGCCTCTGTTTGCTCTGATATGTTCACTTTCATTTGAATGTTTTCATTTCGCTTTTGTTAGTTTCCCTCAATATGTTTTTGCTTTCATCTCCGGATGCTTTTAAACTGGCCAGTGGTTCCACCACCTCCTTCACATGTTTTCTGCTAATGGGTTTTGTAAAAGACAGGCAAATACTCAGACAGTGGCAACTGTGATCTTATCTCTGTGCTAAGACAAATGATGTCAATAATGTCCCTCATAATTGGATTTTATGATTCACATTTTATCACCGGGTGTTTTCAAAAGAAAACTTTCAATATATTTCTAACTGCACATACTTTTCTTTCTGAGTCTATTTAGATACATTTTGGGAATGTACTGTATGTGGAATCCTTCTCAATTCCTGGGAAAATCCAGCTAGGGTATGTGGTTGGGTTAAAAAGTTGGTACCTTTATTTCCAATGTCGGCATTTATGGATCTTGTGATACAGTTGCACTGGTTATCTCCATACAGTACAGTGTGTCTATGACTTGGTACTGTGTAATGAATCTGACATGTTGTTACTCGTGATCACCCTGTGAAAACAAACAAAAAAAGAAAATCACCACAGATGAAGTGCTATATCACACAAAGAATGACAATCACACAGTGTTGATGTAAAAAAAATGCAGCAAACTTCTCTGCAGAGATGCATAAGACCTTGTTTGTTCAGTTTCCCCGCCTGCTGGCATTGTGTGCCCCAGGCAGGGTGGAATCGTCAAAGTCCATCAAAGGAAGATGAAAAGGCAGGAAACTGTCACATTAAAGCATTAGCCTTCCGGTCCATATATCCACAAATCGATTTTAGAAGACAGGAAAAATTGCAATCACAAGCCTTATATTTTTACTTTCATGCTTAGACAGTAGCCTACCGAAGAGGAGATATATACAGTATTCCTTCTTTTACATTTTTCAAAGATTTTTGGAAGCTGTACTTGTGCTGTGTGTTTCAGTACATCTTCCAATAAACTCTAGATCTAGATATCAAATACTGGGAAAAGCAAGAGATATTTAACATTAGCTGTAGAAGCGAAACCATTTGAAACTATCACTATGATTAGCATTGAAGAGCACTGAATTTACTAGGGGCAGGCGTGACAAATAGGGGAGGGGGGCTGACCAAAATATTTTTTGGGATGCAGAGGGGCTTGCAAAGGGGGACAGGCAATTTTATTTATTCAGGTGAAAGGGCAGGTGCATGCCCTCTGCACGAGCCTGGCGTTCCAAAATGTACTCCTTAGCTCCTTTGCAATACTAACGGACGACTGCAGTTTCATTTACTTTAAACATGAAGTGCTTCCACAGAAATGATGCTTTCACTCTTTATTTGGACCATCATTTGCTAGGCGCTGTCTGTCTTCCGCCATATTGCTGAGTAAACGAGAAGGCAGATTTTAAACAATGCTATTTAATAATCGAGCAGTGAAGTTTAATCGAGTTATTGTGACATCTATAAAATAATGTGCACTTCATCCTTGGGATGAGTTCCAGTCTATTCCTATCAAAGAAGCTTAAGATGTAACCTAGTCTTGATGCCCATCTGTGAAACCATGCACTAGCAGGCTGATATGCTGGTATGTGTTGATGCACATGGATCCACTCTTTTCCTCCATAGGTACTCATGTGTTTTGTTATAGTGTTTATCTTTTGTTGTAGGCTTAACATGAGACTCCAGTACTGGGGAGCCTTTGAAATGTGTAATAATGGAGGTAGCAGAAGAACATGAAGAGCCGGACAGAGAGAGAGTTATAGAGAATGCTAATGAGAGGAGCCCTACATTTCAGGTGTTTTTCTCCAATTAGGTGGAACCTGTGGGACTTGTGAGCAGAATAATCTGTCAGATGTTCTCAGAATCCAGCACAACTCAGTCACAAACCAGATGTTTGCTGTTGATGTGGTGTAACTGTAATCTTTCATCTTAAATTTATCTAAAATACAAGGAGATTGATTGGCTAAATAAATTTTTAAAAATCTAAATAGTGGATACAGACCCTTATCACTGGTAGTCCATGTTCTGTTGAGAGGATAAATGCTGACATCTATTCTTGGAAGGGTCTATATGCTTAAGTAATTATATGACACAGTGCCTTGCAAAAGTTTTCATCCCCCTTGGCATTTCTCAAGTTTTGTTTCCTCGCAACCTAGAATTAAAATGGAGTGTTTGACAGTTTGCACCATTTAATTCACAGAACATGCCTACAACTTTGAAGATGTATTTTTTTTTTATTGTGAAGCAAACAACAAATAGGACAAAAAAACAGAAAACTTCATAACTGTTCACCCCCCCAAAGTCAATACTTTAGCCACCTTTTGCGGCAATTACAGCTGCAAGTCGCTTAGGATGAGTCTCTATGAGCTTTTGCCACATCTTGCCACTTTTTTGCCCATTCCTCAAGGGAAAACTGCTACAGCTCCTTCATGTTGGATGGTTTTCACTTGTGAACAGCACAGATTCTCAATCAGATTGAGGTTTGGACTTTGACTAGGCCATTCCAACACATTAAATGTTTACCCTTAAACCACGCGAGTGCTGGTTTAGCAGAATGCTTTGGGTCATTCTCCTGCTGGAAGGTGAACCTCCGTCCCAGTCTCAAATCACAGGCAGACTGACACAGGTTTTGCTGAAGAATATCCCGCTATTGTGCACCATCCATCTTTTCCTCGACTGGGACCAGTTTCCCAGTCCCTGCTGCTGAAAAACATCCCCACAGCATGATGCTCCCACCATTATGTTTCACCGTGGCGATGGTGTTCTGGGGTGATGGGATGTGTTCGTTTTGCCCCACACATAGCATTTTCCTTGGTGGCCGAAAAGTTCAATCTTAGTCTCATATGACCAGAGCACCTTCCTCCATACATTTGGGGAGTCGCCCACATGTCCTTTGGCAAACTCAAAATGTGCCTTCTTTTTTTTAATGCTAAATAATGGCTTTTTTCTGGCCACTCTTCCATAAAGCCCAGCTCTTTGGAGTGTTTGGCTTATTGTCGTCCTATGGACAGATACTCCAGTCTCTGCTGTGGAACTCTGCAACTCCTTCAGGGTTACCTATGGTCTCTGTGCTGCCTCTCTGATTAATGCACTCCTTGTCCAGTCTGAGTTTTGGTGGGCGGCCCTCTCTTGGTAGGTTTGTTGTGGTACCATGTCACAACAAACAACTTGGTCCCTGACTTGTCTGGAGAGCTCCTTGGTCTTCATGGTGTGATGCCTCTTGCTTAGTGGTGTTGCAGCTTCTGGGACCTTTCAGAAAAGGTGTGTTTATACTGACAGATCACAAGACACTTATATTGCATACAGGTGGACTTCATTTCACTAATTGTGTGACTTTTGAAGGTAATTGGTTGCACCAGGACTTTTTAGCTTCATAGCAAAGGGGGTGAATACATACACACATTCCAATTTTCTGTTTTTTATTTATTTTTATTCACTTTCATATATTTTTTTTTTTCGCTTCACCAACTTTGACTATTTTGTGCAGATCCATCACATAAAATAAGATTATGAAACATTTGAATTCCAGGTTGTGAGGCAACAAAACAACATGAAAAATGCCAATGGGGGGGTTAATTCTATTGCAAGGCATTGTGTGTGTGTGTGTGAGTGGAGTACTGTAGAATGATTGAATTGTGGCTTGAGGGCCCTATCCCTGACATAGGCTGGAGAGGTCATGGACTTGTTCATTCTTGGCACTGTACTTGGCTCAGAGCCAATGTAGTAAATCAGAGCGGGACGAGTAAATGCTGCTTTTACAGTGGCATTGGTTCACCATGTAGTTTGCAATCTGTGGCCATTTCTATGTATCCTGGCAGCGGGGTCCACTAGAATGAGCCGAAAATGAGGTGTGTAATGGATAGGGGAGTAGAGCCTAGGTCTTTATCCAAACGGCTGTTGCTCTTTTACCTCCAGTATGAGGAACAGTGTAGATTGTGGGTAATGGAAATCATTTTTGAGCCTGAACAAAATGACCAGAACTGATACTACAGGCCACGTGCGTGAATGAGCAGCTTATTTCCTGGAATAAACAGATTAATCTCTCCCACCCCCCATACACATACACACACACACACACACACACACTCAATCCAAAAACACATCAAGATTATTGCTGTAACCCAATCACCTGTAGGTGTGCCTGTGTGAGTGTGCACTGTGAAGGACTAACACCCCATCCTGGGTTGTTCACACCTCGTGCCTATAACCTCCAAGATAGGCTACAGCCCCTGTAAGATTCTGGAGTATCTTAAACTTTGTGTTCCATATCTTTTTATCATGGGGGTGGCACAGTGGTTAGCACTGTTGCCTCACACCTGAGGGACCTGGGTTCCAGTCTTTGGCAGGTTTTCATGTGTGTCTGCATGATAAATCACCCTGTGTTATCATGGTGTTTCTTCCAGGTGCTCTGGTTTCCCCCAAATGTCAAAAAACACACAGAGGTTAATTGGAGTTGCCAAATTGCTTGTAGGTGTGCATGTGTGAGTGGATGGTCTGTGTGTGAGTGTACCCTGCGATGGGTCGGTGCCCCATCCTGGGTTGTTCCCTGCCTTGCACCCATAGCTTCCAGGATAGACTCCAGACCCCCCCATGACCCTGAATAGGACAAGCAGTTACAGTAAATTGATTGATGGATATTTCTATTATGATGAAATATATGATAAATCTAACAGTAAATGGTTGTTTGTGTATTCTATGTGAAAGGAAAATAAGTACCAAAAACTCAGTATCTAGAGTAGGGCCACCAACATGGTGCCTCAAGGACCACATAAGTCACCTGTGGACCTGTTCTAAAAATAGCACAACCCTCCAGTGAGCAGTGTCTAAAACTTAACTTTATCCTGTTGCTATTCTTCTTTAATCACATTTCCATTTTTATAGATTTGAAAATTACAGAATCTAAAAATAGCATTTAAAATATGTTTATAATACATGAAATTTAGATAAGTTTAGGAGGGTGTTTCAAACTGGGAGCCCTTCGTATGGCTCAGTACCCGTGAAGTAGCTCTCAGTTAGAAAAAGGTTGGTGACCCCTGATCTAGAGCTTAATATGTCAGATTGATTGGGGAAAAGGGACCCAATGTAAAATCGTGCACTTTCCAAAAGGTTCAATGGTGTTAGCCCATGGTTAAAAATAAGCACCCATACTTTGAAAATGGAGGGAAGCAGAGAATTTCTGCTGTCTTTTTTAGCAAACCTAATGCTGAAATAACCTTAAATGCCAGGGGACATTGTGTGTGCACTTCATAAGAATACCCCCAGTTCACATGGATATTAAATAGGCTCCTTAGAGGGAATAGTATATGTACAGAATTGAACGTTTACAGCCCCACACAGCATAAATCAATCAACAGTGAATTAAAAATAATTAAAGAACTGTAGGAAACAGTGAGCAGTCAGATTATCCATTCACAAAATGAAGCAAAAATCTACGGTGGCAACGAGTATGTGAGATTGTGTCACCAGCATGCCATCCATATAATTATGACTAAAGATTTTTTCTTGTAAATATAACAAGTTATCAATGTACAGTGGAAGCTAGGATTACGAGTAACGCGGTTTACGAGTGTTCCGCAAGACAAGCAAAGATTTTAAATACATTTTGACTTGGAAACCGAGCAAGATCTTGCAATACGAGTATTACGTATACACTTTGTCTGTTGAGCGTCACGTGATCACAACTGAGTCGATGGTTCTTCTCTCTGTTTTGCTGCGGGATTGTGGGTAATGGCCTCCCATGCTTGCTCTCCATCAGCGTGCCTCACTGTTATTGTCAAAATTTATTAGAAAAGCACCACCCGAATTGTACCTCTGCCAGCGATGAATCTGTTTAACGACAATGCAATGTCCACATTTCTGCGAAATCAAAAAGGAAACAAAAGCAGCTGTCATTGGATAGGTTCCTTGTTAAAGTCAGTGTACAAAATAACCGTCTTCTTCTCTATCTCACACCATCCACGATTCTTTTCAAATGTAAAGTGGACAGCAATTTGTTTAACATATATTTTACTTTATATTTTGTAATAATCATTTTAATATAATTATTTTAGGGTTGTGAAACAAATCATTTGAGTTTCCCATTATTTCTTATGGGAAAATTTGCTTTGATATACGAGTGCTTTGGATTACATGCACGTTTCCGGAACAAATTATGCTTGCAAACCAAGGTACCACTGTACTTATTAAGGCTGTTTCATTGCATGGACATGTAAAATTCTTCTTAATAAATTATTATTATCTTTAGGTAGTAATATAAACAAATGTACATTAAATGTTTGGTATGAATGTTTATACTGTTTCTGATTTACTGACTGAGAGCTGGAAAACATGCCATTTTATTGAGTTCATGTTACATTCAAATAAAATTGAACCCAGTAAATCCATAGAAAAAAATCGACAAATGTAGATTGTGTGCAACCCACACGGTTCTTTAATTTTGCTAAGCTTTTTTTAACCTTTCTTCATGTAGGTTGGGTGATGTTGGTGGTGTTCTGGGAGAGGGATGGGTGTCTGAACATGCATGTTTCTCCTTAATCCCTCCTTATCCCCCTTATTTTCACTCAGTGCTGTGCATAGCCTACCAGCTAGTCGATTGACTTTTTAGACATTTTGTACATGATTATCATTTTTATACCATATACTGTACATTCCTGCAGCGACTATAGTCCGGCATGCAGTGTCCACTTGGTAGGGTATTCCTACTGGGCATATGGCCACCCAGAATGAACTTTTACATACATTTACATATTTTATTTTTATTTTTTAATTTTTTCGTTTCAGTTGTATGTGCAAGTGGTCTTAAGTTGCATAGGTGGTAATTCAGGAACAGTGTGCAGCAAAAACTAATAACCACTTACAATTACTAATTGAATTTGCCTGTATGAAAGCTAAATGCATCCATATGAAACCTCCATCAATAAAATAATTTCTACTTATCAACCATGTCGAGCATGTACATCAGACAGCCCAACTCTCTCATGATTTAAAAATAATGTGGAATAAGTGGTAATTTAGTGACTTGAGTTTTTTTTTTTTAATAATTTTTTTTTGTAATTATTATGTTTTGTTCCAACCAGCAGTTTTTTTTACTGCTGTAATCTAGTTGATGCTTACGAATCATAATACGTGAATTTGCTCATGTTAACATTGTTTGGTGTTTTGTTGACTATTGATCTTGTGCACAAACCAGTTTATTTCAGAGAAAAATGTACTAGAAATGACACAGTAAACTTCTAAATTAGAGGACTGATTGACTGAGTCCTCACAGCTGGATTTAAACAGCGGACCTACAGGTTATCCCAAAAGCCTGCATACACACCGCCCCTTTGCGGATAAGATTGCCCAGCCCTGCTCTAAATATTCTTCTTTAAGCTTTCTAAGAATAGTCTTCTTTTCCAGAAACTGAGAACAACATGTTATCTGAATACAGTAAATCAGTTGGTATACAAGCATGTGCTCTGTGCCATGATTCGAGCAACTGTCATGTGAAACTAGGATTAATATATGGTAGCCATATTACCCACGTTATCAATATGTATATTTAACATAGAGAATGGTGTGATTTTGTGGTAAAATGCACCACAGTAAATTGGTTGGAGTAGACAAGGGATTTACTATAGAAGACAATGTAATAGACTATGACATCCATAAGTCAGTAAATATTTGCCGGATGTGGCATCCATAGGGTGTTACCTTCTTTCAGAATAGTCTGGCTTGTTATTCTAAGCAGCACTGCTTCATTGAGGACTTTGTATCCCCAAGTTGTAATCTAACCTTTACTGTATCTGTTTGCATTAGGCAAGAGGTACGCTTTCCTTTAAAAGCCCCATGACGTCTTGTAAGGTGAGAGGCTTAGCATTGAAAAATAAAAGTAAATCATCATCAAGGTAACCCAGAAATAACACGTAGGCCTGGATGTTAATCGGGGCCGACTCTATGCTGGGGCAAGAGGGGGAAACACCCCCTTAAACAAACGTCCTGCCCCCTTAAATCAAACTTTTAGAAGTTGAGGAAGAAAATATTAATTACCCACAAACTGAATATGGACAAGATTTACTACAGTAGCTGAAAAATTCACTGAAAAAAAGCGCAAATGAGATAAGTTTTACTTCTTGTTAGCTTTTTCCCTTTGCGTTCTGTTTGTGCGTGGGCTATCACAGCACTCAGCAGAGATCACCCTCTCACCCTCCCCCCAGCTAAACATCCAATCACTGTTAATATGCAAATGAGCCAGTTTGTCAGTAGGCAGGACAGAGCGAAATGAGCTGCGCAATTGCGGGAAATTTAGAGGAAGCAGCAATGTCTCTCGTCAAAATCATAGCGACTCATGAGGTAATGGTTCGAATTACAGGGGGGTACTGGGGGGTACAATACCCTCCGATCAAGACCAAGACCCCCCCCCCCCAAATGGACAAAAATAGCAATTTGGGGTCTTAACATTTTTATTTTTTTACCATTTAACCACCTCCAGCCCTAGAAGAAGATTAGCCAGTCGGTTGCGTCATTTATTCTCATTGAGTGACTTGTTCATTGTTATTTCAAGATTCTTTGTTCATCGCATACATAGTTATAACAAGCACAACATGTAGTGAAATGAACCCTGACCGATCCTATTTTTCAGTTTCATATTATACTTGGTGAATTGATTTTTTCTTTTTCATAACTTAGCCTTTTAGTTTTGTTAATATTGGCAATAGTGAAGTGTTTTGTTGGGTTCAAATATGTTTGATATAGGCCATCCAATTAAAGTAAATGTCATGTTTTTAGTTGTTTTAGTCTGATGAGGAATATTTTAGTTTTTGTTGTTTTATTTTTCAGTTTTCTCCCTGAGGGATTGCCACCTTACCATGGTCAGGTGGTTTGCATGCCTCAGTGACCCTAAGAGCTACACCAGCAGTAGCTTAGCCTTCAGGTGGGACACCCAAGTAGGACAGGTCTGAGGCCTAACAAAGTGCAATCCAATTACATGACAAAAACAGCTATCCAGAGCACCCCCACCAGCACCCCACCCTTTTCCGGCCATCGTCACCACCATGTGCTCCCTTCACATTTCTGTCTGCCCCCTCATATATGCATGTCTAAAACCGGCCTCGATGTTAATCACTGGCAGACGTCTCCCAGAATGAAGGGAAAGTGTCACTAAGCCATACAAGGGGTTTCAACGGAACAAGGCGGAATCAGAGAAACACCGATGAGAACCATATGTCCTTGAACTTTGGGCAACAAAGGACACCGCTATAGCAGGAAGAGGGCAGCTTAGGGTTTCTGATTCATACTTTAGCCAAGTGAGCACCTCAGCTGCAGCAGTATATGTGTTTCGAACGGGTGTAGAAATGGACCGGTGTGATGTTGCTGGTTCTCACCCATTACTTCTGGAAATAATAAAGTAGATACTATGGCGGAGGTTAATTGTTGAATTTGAGGAAAGAATCATAAAATAATTAATATCAGCATCTGGTCCATTTCAGTTTACTTTTTCTTTATTCATAAAACATATTATTATCCTTACAAAAGGAAAACCAAGGATAGTGTATACTTTTAATATTTATTTATTTCAGATTCTATTTAAACATAGAATTTAATAAAGTTTGGCATATTTCCTGTCCATATGTCACAGAACTGACTTTTAAATTAGGACTGGTTTATATCAGGGCTATTTAAATCATGGCCCACAAGGTCTGAGTCCTGCTGATTAACCAGCCTTCCTTTAGCTGTGAGCCAGGTGTGCAGCCTCTGGCTAATCAGAATCTGTCATTATTAAACAAACTACTAGGGAGAACTGAAAACATGGGTTTGGAATAGAAGTCCAGATTTGAATAGCCCTGGTTTATATAATCAGCTGCACCTGGTTTAAGTTCTTGTATAAACATTAGGCTTAAAGGTAGTTGTGACATTTATTTCTAAAAAGAATGTATTGTAAATAAATATTTCCTTTGTGTATGTGTGACTTCGTCAAAGAAACCAGCATTCTGCACTTTCATCTGCAGCAGTGTGATTGAAGGAGACAGGACAGGTGGTGTTACTTGTGGGCACCAGGGACTCCTTCCCAACTCATGGCAGTTGCTCGATATTGAGCTTCTTTTAATGCTTATTTAAGCTTTATGATACTGTTGCGCCAGACGGATCAAGGCATCACAAGTGTAGCAATGTATGTGGAGACTTGTTTGCCAGTACAGATCATGCTCTTTACAGTATGTTAGTCCTGACCAGCACTGTAACAGGCACCCAACAAGCATCGAACCCAGTAAAAGCAGGGAGGTTAGATGCTGGAAGTCAAGGTACACACATGGTAGGTACAGTAATTTACACAATAACTAGAGACACACAAGGATGAAATAGGGTTCACAGAAGACACAGGTAAACATAAAAGCCACAAAAGCGAAATCCAAGTGTTAACTATAACAATGCAACACAGGCTATTTACAGGACAGACAAAGGTTATGTATAATTTCATGCAGTGCTTGCTTGGACGTTTACACCTCCTCCCCCACCACCCCTGCCAATGCTGCAATGGATAAAAAAGTTAAAACCAGAAGTGAATTCTGCAGAATCTTAACGATAAGATACCAGATAAAACTAAATTGAAATGATCTTTGACTTTGTGCAGAAAATTAAACAGTGATTCAGATGCTGATTACATCTCCTTCCAGGAAAAGAATCATTCAGGTGACAAGAAGATGAAGATGAAAATATGCTTATAAGAAGAGCCTTTACATCGTAAAATGTGCAACAAACTTTATTATTATGAGCAACAGGAAACCAAGGCTTTCAGAGGCATGCACTTATTTTTCTAAAAATTGGCCACAACCCTGTACGGTGTAGAGTTGTCCTCTAGAAAGGATGCACCAATTTCAAATGACAAAATCACAATGAGCAAAAAATGTGCCAAGCTACAATAAATTTGTGCAGAAAACATTTGGACCCACTAGTGATTCTACAGTTTGATGAGATGGAGGCAGTTCAATAACAGGGATCTTTATTTACATGAACACCTTAGAGATGCATTGTTCATATTTAACTCATAATGAAACAGGCAGTAACAGTGATGTTTAGGGTATCAGTCTGTGTTTATCTTACCAAGACCATGGTAATGAAGACAGGAGTGCAATCAAGATTTAGCTTGTTGATTAATGAAGAGCACCACACTGCCAGATCATTTTAATCTTTTAGTTTTGAAACCTCTGAAGGGAGCTGACAGAATGCATAACATCAGGGGTGACCTTCTTCTTAGCAAGGAAGCACCAAATATGATTACAATCCCTTACAAAAATTGAATAAAATGCACAGCAGAATCTATGCAATGTGTAGGATCTGAAGCCAATACTATATTCCATAAGAAATGCGGGCTTTTAATTCTACCTGGTTGTTCTCAGTGCCCAATTATTATATTACCCTGTTGGAGAAAGTGCCAGGCTTTCCACTCCAACAACACTATCCTTCCGGCTCAAGGACTGAGACAAACAACTGTT
>JAABNY020000095.1:30762686-30773416 GCA_015164015.2 Brevimyrus niger | reverse complement strand
ATACTCTGATCACTTTTCCTTAAAAAAAACCCTGTACTTTCCTAAAAGAGTATTAGATTGATGGTATTCATAGCCTTAGAAAAAATCATTGTAGAGTCTTAAAGCACTTATGTAAGTTGCTCTGGCTAAGGGTGTCTGCCAAATGCTGTAAATGTAAATGTAAATGTATATTTCACACGCTTTCCATTGAACAAACGCTACGATCAAACTTTGCATTCTAAAGATCTAAAGAAGTCTGGATATAAACAAACACACTCCACAGGCTTATCCTAAGGGGATGCTGACTTCAGTTATATCATGAGATATGCTCAGACACGCTCTGATAACCACGTCAGTACCAAGATAACCAAGAGTGGGGCATGCCCACAATATTGAATCATGATTATTATTGTTGTTATTATTAGTATTTTCATTATTGCAAAGGTGCCCTTTATTTTTAAACAAGCAGTATAACCAGAGCTACATGAATCACTTTTGCAATTTTAGAGAGGGAAAAACTGAGAGAAATGGCTTCATTTTTATTTGTTTTTATGCAGCTCTGAGGTTAGGTAACAGTGATTGGACCCCTCTGTTTAAGACAGTCAGATGCTTACATCAGCAGCTAACTTAATGCAGCCAATATTTCCGTCTTCAAGGGCCAGTTCCTGCTGATGACTTTAATCACTTTCAAATTCTTGCCACTACTACAGATCCAAACAAATGCACTTCCAAATTTGTTGAAAAACAAAACATCTATACATTTATACTATTCTGTCCTTCATTTAAACCAAGCATAGTGCAATGATTAGTCTCATCTCTTCCTGTTTCATGTTTAAAGCTGACCTTATCAGCCTGATATGTGCAAAGCAAAATATAGGCTTTTAATTCCTTCCTAGTTGAAAACAGAGAATGAAATGGCTCTATTTAGTTGGCTCCATGTCACTACCCCAGAATTTTAAGTTATTCAAATATAGTCAGTGCTTTGGAAGTGAGATTAACTTCCAAAATAAGACTTTGTTATTTTGGGGTGGGGTAGGGTGTGGGGGTGGGCTCTGAAACCATGATTCTAAACAAGGGACTTGCTGATATCTAAATTTTTCACATTACTAATTCAATGCTATTGCCAATTTTCCTGTAATATCCAAACTGCAAATGGTGGAAGCATGCTGTGGTAACTTAAGAAAATCTGTTGCGGATGACTAAGATGGCTAAGATGCTGATACAGCCCTATATGTTGGCTGATATATGAATGAGTTTGTGTACAATGTGCAAAAACATATTTACTTGGCAGCTTGTGTAGAAATCATAGTACAATAATTGTAAATACATATTACGGCTGGAAATTTGTATGAAAAATACAGGATAGTAAAACTACATATCCATATTCCACCCCCCATGATTACGGGTAATTGCCACAATGTGTGAATAGTGACTGGGACATTGTTTAGGGTTATTCCCTGAACATGAAAAACCCACACAAAATATAAAAAACATTTTTCAACTCCACAACCTAATCAATGAAGTTCAGGAAAATATTTCCTATAATATTTGCCATACAAACTATACTGCTAAAAGTATTGGGACACCCCTCCAAATCACTGAATTCAGGCGTTCTAATCACTTCCATAGCCACAGTTGTATAGAATGAAGCACCTAGGCATGCAGAGTGCTTCTATAAACATTTGGAAAAGAATGGGTCGCTTTCAAGAGTTCAATAAAGTTCAGTTGTTAATGGTATTATTTCAAAGTGGAAGCCATTGGTAACAACAGCAACTCAGCCACAAAGTGGTAGGCCACGTAAAATCACAGAGCGGGGACAATGCATGGCAAATCTGCAGAGTCAATAGCTACAGACCACCACACTTTGTGTGTCCTTCAGATTATCTCAAGAATAGTGTGTAGATATCTTAATGGAATGAGTTTCCATGGCCGAGCAGCTGCATCCAAAAGTTACATCCAAGTACAATGCAAAGTTAATTGCATTTGGCTTTCTCGGCCGCCATAGGTGTTGGTCATATAATTAGAATACCTTCAAAAAGTGGATTTACTTCACTAATTCCATTCAAGAAGTGAAACTTTTTATAACTTATGCATAATGTATACATTCATTCCACACAGACTGATATATTTCAAGTGTTCATTTTTTTTTGATGATGATTATAACTGACAACTAATGAAAACCCCAATTCAGTATCTCAGAAAATTAGAATATTACTTAATACCAATACAAAGAAAGGATTTTTAGAAATTTTAGCCAACTGAAAAGTATGAACATGAAAAGTATGAGCTTGTACAGCACTCAATACTTAGTTGGGGCCCCTTTTGCCTGAATTACTGCAGCAATGCGGCAGTCAATCAGTCTGTGGCACTGCTCAGATTTTCTGAGAGCCCAGGTTGCTCTGATACTGATTGTTGGGTCTGGAATATTGCATTTTCCTCTTCACAATACCCCATAGATTTTCTATGGGGTTAAGGTCAGGCAAGTTTGCTGGCCAATTATGAACAGGGATACCGTGGTCCCTAAACCAGGTACTGGTAGCTTTGGCACTGTGTGCAGGTTCCAAGATCCCCCCTCCAATGGCCTCAACACTGGTAGGAGGGGCTATAGGGGTCGGGTGCAGTGTGAGTTGGGCAGTGGCCGAAGGCGGGGACCTTGGCGACCCGATCCTCGGCTGCAGAGACTAGCTCTAGGGACATGGAATGTCACCTCTCTGGTGGGGAAGGAGCCTGGGCTGGTGCGCAAGGTTCAGATGTTTCGACTAGATGTAGTCGGGCTCACCTCGACGCACGGCCTGGGTTCTGGAACCAGTCTCCTCGAAGGGGGTTAGACCCTCTTCCACTCTGGAGTTGCTCACGGGGAGAGGCACCGAGCTGGGGTGGGCATACTTATTGCCCCCTGGCTGGGCGCCTGTACATTGGAGTTTACTTCGGTGGATAAGAGGGTAGCCTTCCTTCGCTTTCGGGTGAGGGGACAGGTCTTGACTGTTGTTTGCGCTTATGCACCAAATGGCAGTTCAGAATACCCACCCTTTGGAATACCACGTCCTTGGAAAGGGTGTTGGAGAACGCTCCTTCCGGGGACTGTCGTGTTCTGCTGGGGGACTTCAATGCTCATGTGGGCAATGACATTGAGACCTGGAGGGGTGTGATTGGGAGGAAGGCCCCCCCCCGATCTGAACCCGAGTGGTGTTTTATTATTGGACTTCTGTGCCCGTCACGGATTGTCCATCATGAACACCATGTTTAAGCGTAAGGGTGTCCATATGTGCACTTGGCATCAGGACACCCTAGGCCGCAGTTCAATGATTGACTTTGTGGTCGTGTCATCGGACATTCATGTATTGGACATTCGGGTGAGGAGAGGGGCGGAGCTGTCAACCGATCACCACCTGGTGGTGGGTTGGCTCCGCTGGTGGGGGAAGAAGCCGGTCAGACCTCGTAGACCCAAGCGTATAGTGTGGGTCTGCTGGGAACGTCTGGCAGAATCCCCTGTCAGGGGGAGTTTCAAATCCTACCTCCGGCAGAACTTCGCCCATGTCCCGGGGGAGGCGGGGGACATCGAGTCTGAATGGGCCATATTCCACGCCTCCATTATCGAGGCGGCTAACCAAAGCTGTGGAATGCCGTCAAGCTGAAGGAGGAGTCCTATCGGGCCTTTTTGGCCTGTGGGACTCCGGAAGCAGCTGATGAGTGGAATGCGGTCGCTGAGGCAAAAACTTGGGTATGGGAGGAGTTTGGTGAGGCCATGGAGAACAACTTCTGGATGGCTTTGAGGAGATTCTGGTCCACCATCCGGCATCTCAGGGCGGGAAAGCAGTGCAGCATCAACACTGTTTATGGTGGGGATGGTGCACTGCTGACCTCAGGGCTGTTGTAGATTGGTGGAGGGAATACTTCGAAGACCTCCTCAATCCCACCAAGTCTAAGGACTTGAAGGGTGGACTTGCCTATCTCTGGGGCAGAGGTCGCTGAGGTGGTTAAAAAGCTCCTCGGTGGCTGGGCCCCGGGGGTGGATGATATCCACCCAGAGTTCCTCAAGGCTCTGGATGGTGCGGGATTGTCTTAGTTGACACGCATCTGAGGCATCGCGTGGACACAGGGGGCGGTGCCTCTGGATTGGAAGACCGGGGTGGTGGTCCCCGTCTTCAAGAAGGAGGTTTTTGCTTCAAGAAGTGTGGTTTTTGTCCTGACCATGAAACAGTGGACCAGCTCTATACTCTCGGCAGGATCCTTGAGGGTGCCTGGGAGTTTGCCCAACCAGTCTACATGTGCTTTGTCATAAATAATATTAATCCATCCTCAAAACATAAACGAGAGAGGAAAAACTGCTGGAAATGATGATGATCATAGAAATAATTAATCCATAATATCGGAGTGATCTGTAGGATTAGGAAATTAGTATAAATGCCAGCACTAAACAGCCAAAGGCTTTTTTTGTGTTTTTGTCATTTTCATCTCTCTCTCTGCTCATCCTAGCTTACCTTTCAATAAGTTTGTTTTTCGTCTCCCAGTGCAGTTACATGAATAAAACTATTATGTGACTGTGCACATGGGATCTATGTCAGCTACTCTTTTATTACCAAGAAAGAATGACAGATAATAATAGAAACAGGCAGAAATATTTTCTTTTGCTTCAGCATGGGGGCTGCATGGGCTGCCCACCAAAAAAAACAAGACAGCATTGTAGTGTAGTTGGCCTTGGTCTCAAAAAGCTCCTTTACCCTGTAAAAGAACATTGAAATGAATGTGGGTATGAGACAATGACTTGGATATGGCTTTGTCATAACCAATTAAGTATGGTTTGGTCAGTAATGTGAAGAGTGCATCCTCTAGCCTATTTTATATCAATGATGTGTTTAGACAAATATTATCCAGTAAGGCATGCACAATTATCAGCATATTTCTTTGTCTTTTGGGTGCACAGCAAGTGAAGAAGTTCAGACCACTTATATTATTATGTCATAATCATACATCTACATGTAGCACATATTACACTGACACAATAGACTATGCTTCATTATGGATACTGGGCAAAGTATCACAACTGAAATTACATCATAGAATGTCTTAGTGTTAATGTAGATACAAACCCTCATCTTCAATAATTAACATGTTATAATGTGATTAAATGATGGTAAATTGAGGACATTTTTAACAGTCATAAGGATTTGTTTTAACAGAGCATAAATTTAAAAACTTCACGCATTGGTAGTCTTGCCTAATACTAAGATTTTCCTATGTTATTTTATTTCACCACTGGGTAACATTGTATTCCTCATGCTTGTGAGTAGCACCTATTTCCATGATAAATCCTTTTTTTAGCAATCCTCTGATGATGGCTTTTTGTTAGCGGTTAGCATTAACATACTCAGACTTGAGTAAATGCAATCCCTGAAGTTGTAATCACCGTTTCTAAATCCTGTTACTTATGTTTACATTGTTTGAGGAATATTCAAGTCGGAGTCAAGGTTTAAACCCTAACTCGCTTTCTGGAATACCCCCCTGGTGCCCATCCTATTTTTCAAATTTAGTTAAAGAAAATATTCTTATGACACATGAAAACTGCCTTCATTAACACCAACAAATCTGTGATCCAATCAGGAAATTTCAGCAACAGCTTGCCCTGAGTCTCCATAAGACATTTTTAGGCACTGTGTTACATTTGTTACTGTAATGTTAGTGTTAATGGCAATTTTTCTGAACCTAAAGAGCCAGAGCAAAAAAGATGGACCATTTACTTTTAATTTTAAAGGGTTGTTTTATGATATATGTAAAGATAATTTATTTTAATAGGCATAAGCATTTATTAAAGGTGTATACGTTGCGTTTTTTGTTGAATTTGGATCTGTAAGTATTATTTTAGGGTGGCACGTGGGCTTAGGGGCTCAGTATTCAGTACTCTTGCCTCAGTCCTAAGGATTCTCTTGTGTAGGCATGGAGTTAACATGTTTAACAAGAATCAGCTTTGAAATAAAATATGTGGAGCTGAAGCATATCTGTGTTTATAAATAAAAGGTAAAAGATGTGACATCCTATGCAAGTATGTATTGAGTGGCTGCACTTCTGTGGCAGAAATGTTTATTAATGGAAGTGAGCTCGACTGCTATTTGCTTCAGTATACTTTATTTGTTTAGACTACAATGACATGAAAACTCTAAAATGGAGTTGTCATGTTGGGGTGGTGGTTGTATTGTTGAAATTATTGCTTACAGGATCAAAGACTGCAAATGTCACATTGAGGATGATGACATCAGCCAGAGATACCACCATGGGCTGAAATATGATATAAGCCAGGAAACAGGGATTGAAGTACAGAAAACTTACCACAAAGGAGAATCTAAGAAGAATAACGAAAACGGGTCGCACTATTATTTTGATATAGTTCAATAAACGTCACAGCACAGACACATTTCAGTGTAATTCCTACCTCAGTGTGTTCAGAGAGAAAAGGGTGAAGGGACGGATAATGCAGATAAGCTACAGCTGATGGTGACACCATCATGCAAGGTGTTATAAAAAATGCTGCACAGCGTAACAAGAAAAACGTTGAATATAGGAAGGGTAAAACGCTTGAAAACTAATTTACCCATCCTATATTCAACTTTTTATCCATCCCGTGGAACCTTTTAATGGAAAGACTATCGTGGGGTCACATATGCTGGATTTGCTTAAAAACATTACTAACCCTCGTAATGTGAGCAAAGCGAGAAGACCTGTGGGATGGGGTGAGTTTGATTGAATTGCGGGTATTTTCTTTTTGAAAGTAACACTAAAGTTTTTCTTGTTTAAAACATTTTGGTGCTCATGTCTACTGTGGACAGACAGAACCCGCAGGACGTGTATGCGCTAGCTTATTTTTTATATTTTTTTTTAATCCTTAAAACGTGAATAAAAATAACACTTTAATAAAATACATCTAATATATTTTTATTCTATTAAAGTTTAAATGGAAACCCTTAACACACCCCTCCCATCCCCCTATCTGCAACATGTGGCATAAGCATTTATAATACCATTTGGCCAAAACCCCCCACCAATCAGAACAAAAGATACACCCACCCCCGCTTATGATGTCATAGATGGGAAGAACTTTAAGCTTTGCCCAATGTACCAGGTAAGCTCTTTCACTCATTATGCCGGCTAGTTGGTGCACGTTGGAGCCTGGGGAATACTCACACCTCCAGGGCGATGAGGAAAACACACTCCACGGCTCTGGCTAGTGTCTCAGTTTTGAAGCCAGTGGAGGTCCCACTAGCTCTAGCGGATGCCGTAGGAAGTTTAATTCTGCTGATCTTAATGCCGCTCCCTGCTAGCTTTTCTAGCTGACACAGTTTAATTCCACTGTTCTTAACGTCCAGCAACCCAACATTATCTGTAACTAACGTTACAGTTTGAACCCCAAATAAGACCCCTCCCCTTCTTCTTCCCGCCACACACACGCACCCCTCAAAATAGCACACCTGTCAAAATATTAGGATAATTGCTTCATTGTACATATAATTAGAGTTGTGTATGCTGTGAAGCCTATTTGGGGCAGCATGTAGCTCAGTAGGCTAAGTCTGTGCCTGTAATCCGAAGGTTGCTGGTTCAAACCCAGCCTCAGCATGTCAGTAGATCCTTGAGTAAGGCCCTTAACCCACAGCTCCCTGGGCATCACTATGGGTGGTTGCCCCTTGCAGGCATCTTTGTCTACAAAAATGAGCAAGTGGAGGGAGGCATAAAGAATTTCCCCACAGAAATCAATGAAGTATTTATTATTATTATTTTATTCAGAATGACAAGTGAAGTGATTACTGTAATAGTAATAATCCATGCATGCATTGTTTTCTCATAATGATGCAATACAAGATATTCCCTTACTTCACTAATGATTGCAACTTGATGCATGAAGGTAACTGAGCTATGCATACATACCAGTAAAAAATTTTTGCAGACCACAGGCTTTTAACACCATTCATCCATCCGTCCATCTATTATCTTCCGCTGGATCTGAGGTTGTGTCTTAGGGGCAGCAGGCTCAGCAGGGTAACCCAGAATTCCCTCTCCCTGGCCACTTCATCCAGCTCCTCCGGGGGAATCCCGAGGCATTCCCAGGCCACCCGAGAGATGTAGTTCCCGCAGCATATCCTGGGTCTTCCTTGGGGCCTCCTCCCAGTGGGACATGCCCGGAACACCTCACCAGGGAGGCGTCCAGAAGGCATCCTAATCAGATGCCCGAGCCACCTCATCTGACTCCTCTCAATGCAGAGGAGCAGCAGCTCTACTCTGAGTCCCTCCTGAATGACTGAGCTCCTTACCCTATCTCTAAGGGAGAGCCCAGCTACCCTGTGGAGAATACTTGTTTCAGCCGCTTTTACTCGCAATCTCGTTCTTTCGGTCACTACCCATAGCTCATGACTATAGGTGAGGGTAGGAGCATAGATCGACTGGTAAATAGTGAGCTTTGCCTTTTTGCTCAACTCCTTCTTCACCATGACAGACCAATGCAGCGCCTGCATCACTGCTGACGCCGCACCAATCCGCCTGTTCACATCCTGCTTCATCCTTCCCTCACTCTTGAACAAGACCCCAAGATACTTAAGTTCCTCCATTTTGGGGGAGGACCCCATCCCCGATCCAGAGAAAGCATTCTATGATTTCTGGCTGAGGACCATGGTCTCATATTTGGAGCTGCTGACATGTAGGCTGATTGGGCAAACTCCCATGAACCCTCCAAATCCCTGCGGAGAGTATAGAGCTGGTCCACTGTTCCACGGTCAGGGTAAAAACCACACTGCTCCTCCTGAATCCAAGGTTGGACAATCCAGCAGACCCTGCCCTCCAGAACCTTACTAATAGACCTTACTAGGGAGGCTGAAGAGTGTGATCCCCCTATAGTTGGAGCACACTCTCTGGTCCCCCTTCTTAAAGAGGCGGACCACCACCCCGATCTGCCAGTCCAGAGGCACTGCCCCCGATGTCCACACGATGCTGCAGATGCATGTCAACCAGGACAGCCCCACAGCATCCAGAGCCTTAAGGAACTCTGGGCGGATCCCATCCACCCCTGGGGCCCGGCCACTGAGGAGCTTTTTAACCACCTCAGCGACCTCCGCTCCAGATATAGGGGAGTCCAGACCCAAGTCCCCATACTCTGCTTCCACATTGGAAGGTGTTTCAGTGGGATTGAGGAGGTCTTCGAAGTACAACATCCCGAGTTGAGGTTAGCAGCGCCCCATCCCTACTATAAACAGTGTTGACGTTGCACTGTTTTCTCACCTTGAACCGCCGGATGGTGGACCAGAATTTTCTCGAAGCTGTCCAGAAGTCGTTTTCCATGGCCTTGCCAAACTCCTCCCACACCCAAGTTTTTGCCTTAGTGATCGACGAAGTCATATCCTGCTTGGCCTGCCGGTAGCTGTCAGTTGACTTTGGACTCCTTCTTCAAATTGATGGCATCCCTCACCACTGGAATCGGTGATTAACACTAGTCTATTTATTTCGTGTAAAGTACTGGAAAGTTGAGTGTACAACTATAAATGAAAATATCAAGTCAAATAAAATATGTTTCCTTTATAATAGGAAGAGAGTATATAACTGCATGTTTGACATCCTATTAAGTGGTTGTGTGGAATTGGCATTGTCAAATTCTAGGCTGTTCTAGTTAACCATTTCATCCCATAAAACAGAGTAGTATTTAATGTCCCTTGTAGAAAGAATCCTTCGAATATTCTCTGCTGCTATAATTGCAATTGGAATCAAAGATATATCTTTTTTTTGCTAATAAAGGTAGTCAAATGGTGAACATACTGTAAATTTATTTATTAAGAATGAATATTGAGTGTATTTTTAGTAAATGTTAATGAAATTAAATGAATCTTTATTGTCATGCATGATGAAATTGGATGCAGTCCCTTCCATAAAAATTCTGTATAATTAAATAAATAAATAATGAAAGTGTTTAAATACAGAAATAAAATTCAGCACAATGGCACAATAAAATTACACAAAAATTTATACTGTACATAGACTTACAGTGCACCACAGTACTACCTTCATTCAGCATAGTATGTGTTAACAATGATTAGACAGAATTCAGAATGCGTATAGCCGTAGGGTAAAAGCTGTTTTTTAAGCTGTTTGTACATGAATTTAGAGACCTAAAATGTTTTCTGGAGAGCAACACCGTGAACAGATGATGTCCCAGGTAGGAGGGATCTCCCAGAATATTAGCCACTCTGGTGCTGCAGCGGGACCTAAAAACATCCTCCAGCGAAGGCAGTGCAAAATCAGTGATCCTTTGATCAGTGTTGATGACCCTCTGGAGGGCCTTTTTATCCATTGCTGAGCAGCTGGTGTACCAAGAGGATAGAGTAGATACAGTTGGTCAGCACACTCTCAATAGAGCAGCGGTAGAAGGACACCAGCAAGTTCTCTTTCAGGTGGTTTTTCTCTAGTATTCTCAAGTAGTGAAGTCGTTGCCGGGCCTTCTTGACCATAGCGATGATATTGGTGGTCCAATTGAGATTCTCCTCAATGTGTGTGCCCAGAAATTTGAAGGCTGGGAATCTTTCCACACACTCCCCATTACAGTTTTTTACAATCGCTATGACAGTTTTTTCAAAACATTTAACAAGTTTCCTAAACTCTTAACGCACCACCACACCTAAAACACACAATTGGCAAAACGGTTAATTTCATGCTCAAAATCACACATTGTAAACTAAACCCCAAAACTAATTTTCAAAATACAATAATAAACTACCACAGTA
>JAABNY020000095.1:30715496-30726758 GCA_015164015.2 Brevimyrus niger | reverse complement strand
GACTGTGGGGGGAAACCGGAGTACCCGGAGGAAACCCCACGACGGCACAGGGAGAACATGCAAACTCTACACACATGCAACCCAGGTGGAGACTCGAACTCAGGTCCCAGAGGTGTGAGACAACAGTGCTAACCACTGCACCACCATGCCGCCCCTGAACTGTATATATACATATAAAATTTGTATTATTTATTAATAATACTTAACTCACAAAATAATAATAAAACTCACAAAACACATCAACCTGAATAAACAGTACCAATAAAACATTTACTTATTGGACATCTCAGGGTCCTGTTATTAATTGGAGAATAACAAACTTAAAACAAAAAATAAATTTCACCCAGGAGCATGCTGTAGGTGGCCTTCCATTGCACAAGATATGTCATAGTTGGTGGTACTGCAGTTCCACTCCTTGACAGCAGCTGCAATGTCAATGAAAATCACAGAAACAGACAGCGGCTAGATGACTAGCAAATAAGTGGGACAGTGTTGGGAAGGGTGAGAGAATAGTTATGATCCAATTAGCGATAGGGTGGAAAGGCCACTGAGATTTTATATATATATATGGCAAAAAATTAAGCCGAAAGTTTATTTTGTTTTTAATGCTTCTCAATTCTGCACCAGTAAGAGGGAAGTTTTTTTAAAAAAAAAAAAAAAAAAAAAACAGGGCCACAAACAAACCACCTACTGTGCTCAGGTCAAATGAAAAATGTCACCAAATCCAGTTTTACTGTGTAAAGGCCTTCAGCTTACCTTGCCACTACTTAGCTTGACTATACTTAAGCCAGACACACGTTTCTGTGTTATAAGTGATCATTTATAATGATAAATAATAATTAGCCTGGTCAATAAGTAGCTTGGGGTATCCGTCCTTCCGCTATTCCCGTTCAATTGTGACTGTTTTGACTTTGAATTTTTGAGTTACTAATCACAGTCATGTTCATCAACTTGTGTGTGAGTGCACGAGCACCATGACGCTGCAAAAAAAAACCTGGAATATATGTGCCAAATCCAACAGGAAAGGATGCCAAAAGTAAGCAACTATGAAATGTACGATTGTCCAAGATAAGACCATAAAACATGCAGATGGTCACAGGTTCCTGGATGAAGTTGCACACGGAACCTTGCGACATAACTCCTCTTAAATATAAAATTGAATATATTTAATAATACACAGGATTTAGGTGAAGTGCACACAACACAATACTCATTGTGATAAATACTCATTGTGTATTAGGGCTATTTGTGGTCCAAAAAAGATGTTTGTCTTGGGCTAAATGTGGACCAAAACCCAGCCCAGTTTTCAAGTACTATTTTTGGTCTAAAGAATAGTCACAATGGGCCAATAAGACTTACACTGGACATCTGGTACTTGGTGGGAAACAAAGACAGGGCAACACTTCAGACTAATAATTAGTAAAAGGCCTTGAGACAATGAAGTAAAACATATCAAATAATTTATGTCCAAGACAAATGACAAACAATTCGACAATTTCTCAGATTTTAGACTCCTCAAAATTGCCTCTTTTGCTTTGATGGCCGCTTTGCAGAATCTTGGCATTCTTTCAGCCAGCTTCCAGATGTAGCCACCTGGAATGCTTCTGCAATAGACCTGAAGGAGTTTTCACAAGTTCTGAGCACACATTGGTTACATTGCTTTCACTCCTCAAACCAACTCATCCCAAACCAGCTCTGATTGGTGTAGGTTTATGGATTGTCCCCCCTCCCCGATTGCCGAATTTTACTGACAAAACTCCCTTCCCACCCTAATGGCTCTGGAATTTTGCCCTGGAATAGGTGATCTTCTACTGGATTGATATCGTCATTATGGAAGATGGTATACTGTGGTCTTTGCTGTATATAAGACATTATAGTAAAATAAAATGATGAAAGAGGAGTTTAATTTTAGGATTTTTTTCAGTGGCTTCAAAGCAGAAACTGTAATCAACTGAAACTGCTATTGTTCCAGAAAACAGTTATTGTAAGTGTTAAGAAATGTTATAAATGACTGTATAATTTCACCAGCAGATAAAAATCCCCTGCAGAAACTAGGCCAAATTTAAAGAATTGTGTGATTTACACAGTATTTGAGGTTTTCCACTGCAACGTCAAATGAATTTACGTGTACTATGCACAGAATCAAATCTTTCCAAATGTCTTGACAGATACATTAAATTAGCCTACATGATTAATTGAAATATGTCAATTATTTCTACATAGCCTGATTTAAACCAGCAGCTTTGTCACTGTTATTCAGATGAGAAGGTTTACTAGCGTGCTTATTGCATGTTGCACCAGAAGAGCAGTGTTTGTTCCCCTGCAGCTGACCTACCTGCCTCCACCGTGGGGCGAATGCCACTCGGGACCGCTGGAATCCAGCTTCTTCCAGGTATACAGTGTTACAGCTTGCCGCATTGACTGTGAGACTCGCTACATCGTAGAGAATTGCAACTGCAGGATGGTGCACATGCCCGGTAGGTAACCACCTTGTCCTCAATTCCACTTGCTTCTTTTCCATCCGCCCATTCCACTTGATCTCCAGTCCAGACTCACTACTGCCCTTACCTTATTTCGACTTACACATTATTAATGCCTGGTTAGTTGGAACACGCTAAATTTATCTAGCAATATTAAAATAATTCCCATTTAAACTAATTAAAACTATTATACTGCCTTCTAACATAATTGTTTCAGTTTGCTTTTTTTATTGCACTATTTGCCTAGCCATATACTCAGTTTTTGTGTAATATCCTCGCTTTTTTGTTATTACTCATAATACACTACATATTTATTTGCAGGGGTGTAGGATACTGTGGGGATGTGCACCCACTACTATGTAATTTGGCTTAATTCACCCCCCCAAAAAAGTTAACATTTGTATTTGAAGTATTAAGTTAGTTTAAAGCCACAATTGAGGGGAAACGAGGGAAATGTCCAATTGCAGCATCGCACCACCTCCACTTCTAGGCCACCAGTTCAAGGCCACCAGCTTCTGGACGGAAGTTTATGAGCCACTATGTACAATGGCGGAGAAAAGTTAAGAAAAGTTTTTCTGGATGTTTCTAATTAACAGCTAATACTTAGTGAGGTAAATTTTAATCTTGGATATAGGGAAATTTTAACTCATGTTAAGCTTTGCGCCAATGGTAAAGAATGCATTAAGTCATGCTGATGCACTAAAATCAGTAGCTTACTTGGTACACTAACGACCCACGTATTTCTGGGAATTTTAAATAGATTGTGCTTTCATTCCAAGTTAACCCTTAATGATGTTAACTTATGTAGGCCATTAATATGCTCCATATCATTCTTATTGTTTGTTAATTAAATACTCTATATTCATATACTGGGCTGGGAGTAAAGGACGGGGTCATAGTGAGTTAGCTAATTATGGGGCAGCTCAGTGTTGTGTTTGCAAGATTTTTGCCCTTTTGGATGCTTGCGTCCAGTCGGACTTCGTCTGCGAGCGATGTAAGTTAGGGGACTCACGGTCCAGGTTTGTGACCTAGAGGAGCAACTGGCTCTCATCCAACACAACAATGAGTTAAAGGAGAGTTAACACGCCTTTTAGGGAGACTGTGTGTACGTCACAAGCGGGGAGTAGGGGGGGTAGGTCGAGAGAGTTGGGTGAACGTAGGTCGTAGATGTAGAAAAGGGCGTACACAACTCACAGAGGCGGCATCACCTGAAGTCTAACCGCTTTCAAGTGCTTCCAGCTTTAGAGTCGGAAGAGACTGGGGAGGCAGGTGGGCCTTTGGGCACCAAAGACCCACCTACCCCCAGAAGGAGGGAGGTTGTGGTAGTAGGGGATTCAATCATCAGAGGTGTAGATAGTTATGTGTGCACCCGTGATAGAGGGTCCCGTACGGTGTCTTCCCTGTCTGGTGCCCAGGTAGGGGACCTTCTGGATCGAGTGGACAGGCTTTTGGTCCCGGCCGAGGTGGATCCAGTGGTCTTGGTGCATGTTGGCACCAACAATATAGGAAAGGGCAGGAGGGCTGTTTTGCAGGATAAATTTATAGAAGTCGCAAATAAGCTTAGAAGCAGAACATCCACCATAGTATTCACTGGAATATTTCCCGTGCCACGTGAATGTCAGGCTAAGTTAGCTGAGATAAGGGGATTAAATGCGTGGCTAAAATGGTGGTGTAGGAAAGAGGGGTTTAGGTTTATGAGGCACTGGAAGACCTTCTGGAACAGGTGGGACCTGTTCAAGCCGGATGGGTTGCATCTGAACCATAAGGGAACTAGTGTATTGGGGCAGCGTATGTGTAGAATAGCTGAGGAATGTTTAAACTAAGGACTGGGGGGGCAGTTCCTAATTTACATTCATGATATTGACACCAATACCAGTAAACTGGTTAAATCTGCGGACAACACCAAGATGGGTGGTGTAGTAGATACTGATCTAGCAGCAGAGAGGCTTCAACAGAATCTGAATTTAATTAGCGACTGTGCTGATACTTGGCAGATGAAACTTAACACAGATAAATGTAAGGTAATCCATGCAGGGAGTAGAAATATAAAGTAAAGATATTTTATGGGTTCCACTGAAATAAAGGTAGCTGATTATGAGAAAGACCTCTGTGTGTATGTTGATGCTTCCATGTGCCACTCTCACCAGTGTGAGGAAACTAAAAATGGGAAATAGGATGTTACATCTCTAGGTGTGTGGAGTTTAAGTCAAGGGAGGTGCTGCTACTATTATACAATTCCTTGGTAAGACCCCACCTAGTATATCGTGTGCAAGTTTGGTCACTATACCTTACAAATGACATTGCTGCCTTAGAAAGGGTGCAACGTAGAGCTACGAGAATGATTCCTGGTCTTAGAGGACAGTGTTATGAGAAGTTAGCTGAGGTGAATCTGTTCAGCCTCGGAGGAGGGGATTAAGGGGGGAACATGATCCAGGTCAATAAGATTTTAACATGCCTGGATGCTGTTCAGCTAAATGGCTACTTCAATATTAGTCTAAATACTAGAACTTGTGGCCATAGGTGGAAATTAGCGGGAGAACATTTTAAACTGAATTTCAGAAAACACTTCTTTACCCAGCATGTAGTTAGAGTATGGAATAGTCTTCCTGCTAGTGTAGCAGAAGCTAAAACCCAGGGTTCCTATAAATCAGAGCTAGATAAGATTTTAACAACTCTGAGCTATTAAAATTCACCCCAAACGTGCTTTATGGGCCGAATGGCCTCCTTTCGTTTGTATATTTGTTGATGTTACATTTATATAATTCCTTGGTAAGACCCCACCAAGAATAGTGTGTGCAGGTTTGGTCACCATACCTTTTGTTTGTAAATTTCTTATATTGTTATGGATATAACAATAAGACATCCACTCAAAGCTGTGTCCAGTGCTTTTACTGATTGTTGTGAGTCTGCAATGAGCTACTAGACTACTGTGTCTGGGAGTTATTTTGAGGAATTAATATAGTGTCCTGAGGGGCAGAATAACTTCTGTCTGGGCCATAGGCTGAAATGGACCCCCTAAGTGGGCCATTTGAATAATTTTTTGGAGCCTAAAAAGAAATGAGATAGAATTGAAAATGATGGAACATCAGTAATATGCTAATCAAAATGTGAGGTGCCAGTGGTAACACACAAGCTCAGGGTGAGAGCAGGAGTGCTGTCACTAAAATTCACTGATCTGTGGGAGCGCTGACAAATATATTAGCCAAATTTAGGAAGTTTACCCATTTCCTCTTTGGCCGTGGCCCTAGGCTGTAACCTAGGATAGCCTTTGCCTTACTCTGCCCCTGAAGCTAATGTTAGTATTTGTATTCATTCCAATAATTGTGTTCTCCACGTCTTTTCACAATATTTCTATCACTCTAGCAGGATATTATCAAAGACATGGTAGATGTGATGTTAATCTTGTGTCTTTGCGCCATTTTCCTCTTCTGTTAAGCACCCAGTAGCCTACCACTAAACTCCAGTGTGACGAGACAGCTGGGTAGTGTAAAGTCTCAAAGTAAGATCAGTCCATTGCAACTGGGATGGGGGACAACATTGTCTATTCTGAAAACTGTCACTAAAAATGCAAATATCATACATTCATATTATACATCCCCCCCCCGTTATCCTATTGAACACTGAATTATAAAGCTTTTAACATGAAAATTATATATGATACTGAGATAGTGCTGTTCTGCTGGACAGCTTAAACTAAACGCAATCCCGACATCTCTCCTGGTGAAAGTATTTCATAAGTTTGGGGCATGTAGGGTTTGCATGTATTTGTTTGGATAACAAAATTATATGCATTTGTTTGTTTTTGTTTATGTCTTCAGGTGATTCTCCTTTCTGTACACCGGAACAATACAAAGACTGTGCAGAACCAGCACTTGGTAAGTTCCCCCTCTATATACCCATATGCCCTGCTCAGGTTCCAAGGCAGGTCCTACTATCAGCCATGTGTCAAGCTCACTATCCTCATTCCCAATCACATAAATGATACATAAAACTTTTAAATTAAATTTATACCAAAAACACTCATTTGAAAGGAGCTGGGTATCTGTAGGGATCAAGTATGCCAACAAAGAGATTTCACAACATGAAATCAAAATGCTTTCATTATTTTTTTTTTATTTTTTATTCTCAGACATTAATCAGCAACATTATCTACAATGCTGCCTTCATGATCACAGAGCTCTAAGGTCTCAGCTGACAGTAAAACTTCAAACCAGAGTATGGCTGGATGTAAAAACCTCCTGTTTAAATTGGGGGAAATTACAGTTATAATAACGAGCGGATGGTTCTTGGCTGCCAAACCACAAGTTCAAATAACAAAGTTCAAAAAAGTGTGAGAAAGAAACAGCCTACAGTCAAGGGCAGACTGGTAGGTGGCTGCCCCAGACATGTCAAAGCCCTCTTTCTGACTGCAAACCTCACATGTATGCAACACATTTCTATGGGTTAAGGCACTAATATCCAGGATATTACATGAAGTTGTGACATGCTATTTTTAAATCCCTAATTTTTATGTATACAATCTCATTACAGTGTGAGTCAACACACAAAAAAGAACATAATTGGTGCAGTACTTAAAACAATTTTAAAATGTAATACTTTGTAACGTTTTGTAGTCAAACTATGTTGTTGAAGTATGTATTTAATGAAAAAAGTATAGTTGTGGAATTTGCTGATTACTGCAGTGCATGATGGGTATAATATTTTCAGTCTACTTAAAATTCATCATCTGCAACTGCTGCAATTGGTGTAGGCAGGTACTAGGTGTGAATTTCGAAGGGGGGGCGTGATCCATTTTTGCCCCAGAGCAGTAGTGACAGGAAGAGAGGAAGAAAAAAATATAAGTGTAGAAGAAAATAAGCCCTGTCACAAATCAAAAAAGTCCTACATCAACCACCATTCAAAGGCGTAGAGTATAGTTATTAAGGGTTATTTCCTCCAATTCCCTAGGTCAGCACTAGAAACATTAAATTTATAGCAGATATTGTAACCATTCACATGAAGCTACAAAAAAAGGACATACAGTACAAAGCAGTACCTACCACAGTCATGGCCAGGACCCACATACAGCAGTCTTCTAAAAAGTACTAACAAGTTTAGCTCTATGGAAGCTTGGCCCAATGCTTTCTGTTTCCCTTTCACTCATAATCACAAATCTTTCGGCATCTTTTGAAACTATGCATGAGTCTGTTTCTTACAGACATTAGTATTTACATTTATTTATTTAGCAGATGCTTTTCTCCCAAGCAATGAACAAGAAATTCATTATTCATATACAATACATTGTAAGAACCTAACAGAAGAGCTATTCAAGTCAAAAGTACCAGTAGGACTCGTTTTCTGTAGGGCAAGTGTGCAATACAAGAGCATCCAGTGTTATCAAGAGACTATAACCAAGGGAGATCTAATGACCAAGGAGTGGCTCAGTGGTTGGCTAAGGCAGGTTGAGGTGTTTTAAAAAATGGGTGTGAATGTCAAGTTCTAGTCTGTACAGGGGCAAAAGGAAAGGTGAAAGAGAAGTTACCTGGTACCTGGGACATGGCCTATTTTTATGGGCGGAGTTTAAAGCTATTCCCATGTATGATGTCATAAGCAGCAAGTGGGCGTATTCTTTGTTCTGATTGGTGGGGGGTTTTGGCCAAATGGTATCATAAATGCTTATGCCACGTGTTGCGGATAGGGGGATGGGAGGGGTGTGTGTTAAGGGTTTCCATTTAAACTTTAATAGAATAAAAATACATTAGATGTATTTTATTAATGTGTTATTTTTTAATCACGTTTTAAGGAATAATAAAAAATATTGAAAATAAGCTAGCGCATACACGTCCCGTGGGTTCCGTCTGTCCACAGTAGACACAAGCACCAAAATGTTTTAAACAAGAAAAACTTTAGTGTAACTTTTAAAAAGAAAGAAAAGCAGGCATAATTCAAAGTAGAGACATGCCCGATCGAAACAAGCACAAGTCCCAAACTTTTAAACAAACACAACTATTTCAGCACAAGTTTTAAAAACAAGCATAAGCCATAATCAGTTTAACAGTTTATTTCAATGTAAAACAGAAAAAAGCATTTTCACCAAACGAGAAGATCCATAGATAGCAACTCTGGGTTCTGTCAAGCAGCTCAACCATGTCCATGAGATCCGTTCGAACAATGTGGTGAAATGACGACTTAGGCGATCCGAAGCTTGCACATGTGCATTGAAGCAGACACACATTTCAACGGAACGCACGTTATTTCAAATATTGCACTTAACCATGATGTTTTTTAAAGTAATGAAGCACTTTTCTACCCATGTGAATAATAAAGTAAAACTCTCAAGAATAAAGGAATAACGCTGGTAATCCTTGTTAAAATGAGCGCATGGGTGCTCTCTCTCTCTCTCTCTCTCTCTCACTCACTCACCACATAGAGACATTTAAACAGCCCGTTGTCAATGGCAAAAATGGACAAATTGTTTCCGATCTCATGCAGACAGAGCTTGCAGACAGAGTTCGACGACGACACCTACCCGTCACTTGGTACTGCTAAACCCGACTTGGGCTCCGCGCAAGCCGCCAAGACATCGCAAGCACGGGGAACTGTGCAGCAGATTCGCGCATAAAGAATGTTTCTGTATAAAATTCGAATTTTTTTTTAACAAAGTGTGATCGGTGGGTGGATCGATCCGTTAATGGTGGTGTCAGCCAATAAGATGAGAGAAGAGCGTGCTTAGCAACCACCCTGCCATCTCCTGAAGCCGCCCTACTGGAGTCTTCACCGCTTTCTGGCCTGCGAATGGGTGATACACCCCCGTACCTTCAGTAGTACCCATCATTTCTTAAACTAATAACTTTTGGCCAGCAGGCGGGTACCAATCCACCAGAGCTTTTTCCTGAAGCCTCCTGACAGAAAGATTGTTTTATCACAAGGCTCGGGGTTTGTCTGAAATTCCTTAAAAATGTCAGACTTGTCACAGTGATACCACACCACAGTTTTGACGCCAAGCATTTTCTCAAATTCTGCTATGTTTAAGAATGACACCATGCCTGACTCGATTAGACCAACTACTTCCTGCACATGCTTAGCTTCTATCACAGCAACCTGATGTGGCATGTCAGAGTTTAACAGGCGGGTTACCCAATAAGCAAAACATAGATTATTGTCAGAATTTTCAGAAATGATAAGCTATTTGAGTTTCTTTTGCAGAATGTCAGATTTTAAAAGCTTTGTTAATTTCTGTCGTTTGGCTGCCCCGCCGTTTCGATTATGAAAAATTTGGACGACCAACTCCAGCATTTCATCACTGAAAACCTCTGCATTTCTCTGTGAAAGGTTATCTGCCATGGATAGCAGATCATTTAAATCAATCTTGCCTCAAACATGTATAGATGTGATACTGGTTACCCATTCCCTCTGCAGTTCCACCTGTATAATATTCCTGGGGCCCGCTAAAGAGTTAACTCTGTTCACCAAATTTAAAAATGTCTGTATCACAGATCTGTAAACGTCTACTATGTCATCACCATGCTCAATTTCCTCAAAATGAAAACGCTGCCTTATTTCGGTATTGTTAAACTGCGGCCTGCGTATAACATTAACATTTCTTATGTTCTTATTTACAACATCCCCATCGGCGGCACTCCCACATTTTTTATTATCAGCGTCCATAATTTCTGGTTCCCCCGCTGCACCCACATCCCCTCCTTGTTGTACCCCATTATCAACATCCATAATTTCTACTGGCACATCATCATTTAAATCATTTAATAAGTTTTGCAAGACAGAGTTAAATTTGCCCAGGGGCTCCCAGTTCAGCTCTGCTAGCATCTGATGCAGTTCAGAGTGCATGACCAGACCGTCATCTAAATCAAGCATTTCAATATCTGTGTCCAGTCCGTTGTCGCCCCCAACACCAAGCATGGCCTCATGGTCGTCCACCATTTCCACATCCATATGCACATGGTCATTTGTTAAATTTAAATCATGTATCATGTTAAGCAAAAAGGGGTTAACCTCACCCGCCAGTCCGTCATTCAGTTCATCAATCAGCCGCTGCAGATCAGGGTTAATCGTTGCTTCTCCATCAACGTCATTTATATGCATCCTTCTAGACCCCCCAGCCCCATCAAAACTACTCTGCCACTGTTTTCCAGACATGTCCCCTGTTTAATCTTTAGATCTGATCAGACAGATCCACCAAAAAAATCACACATCTGCTCCTCAAAAAGGAAGAATGCTAGTTGGAGCGCCTTCAAGCACTTCTCACGGAAACCCGCTGTCAGTATCTTGCGACCACAGTGGTGGCTCCGTTAAGGCACGGGGGGATGCAGGAACACCGCTGGCAGATCCCCCTCGGTCTGACGGTGCGTTTTGTGTCGTGGGAGTCCCTGGTCTCTCAGATTCCAGATGTCTGACTGGTCAGTCTGTACGCTGTCGGTTGAGGCGGTAGTTTCCTTTTCTAGCTCCGCTTCAATTTTTCCAGCCACTGCGACCAGCAATTCATCATCAGACGTGTCTATTAAAGAACAGATACTGTTGAGCATTTCATATGGAAAAACCAATGGTACAAGTAAGCAATATAGTTCCACGTACCGGGTTATGGGGTTACGAGGCTCATTGGGTGGCGCTGTAGAGGCTGCTGGGATTGCTGCTGGGATTGCTGTACTGTGCGGGAGTGGTGTAGACGCTGTGTTGTTGTGTTGTGCGCCTGTTGAAGCGGTTGATTTGTGTAACGATCGCCGTGTATGCAGCGACGGGCGTGAGGATCGCACAGTTCACAAAGGCAGGAGTCCTCAGGTACGGG
>JAABNY020000095.1:30703636-30715396 GCA_015164015.2 Brevimyrus niger | reverse complement strand
CTAATACCCTGGGTTCCTTTAAATCAGAGCTAGATAAGATTTTAACAACTCTGACATATTAGTTAAGTTCTCCCCAAGCAAGCTTGACGGGCCGAATGGCCTCCTCTCGTTTGTAAATTTCTTATGTTCTTAACTATCTGCCCGGACCCTTCACGATTATCTCTGAAAATGTTGGTGTGCATAGCAGTTCACGCTGTTCAGTTTCATTGTTATCTGCAACTGTGAGCATAAGCACTCAGTCTTTTACCACATTTAAAACAGTAAAATCCAGAGCTATGTTCGAAAACTTACCGATATTCCAATCCTCTGTATCACAGTGTTGCACAGGTTTGACAGCACAGGGAATTCTTGATCAAAATAATGACAATATGTTTTCACAGTAGACGAAATCTTTAACAGCAAATATAAAAAACATTTAAATGAAATGAAAATGTAGCTTACCTCTAGAGTTCCATTTTCCAACGTTGATATGTCATAGATCAGAAAATGAAGTTTCCGCTTCTTTCGCTCCTTGATGTGAGTGATAATGGGTCAAATTTGTTTGATGCTCTGTTTATGATATCTGGACAAATGGTTTATTGTCTGGGAGCCGCTCTATCCCGAGCCAGGTGTGCGGCCCCCCGCTGTTTCATTGGCCCTGGTGTGAACCCCCTTAAACAAAAAGAACAGTAGACATCCCCACCTAGCGGTATGTGTCGAACCCGTACACGTACCAATACCTTCTAAATTTATCTATGTTATCTCATAGATTCATTCCCTAAAACTTATCATCGTGTCTGTTCACAGTGCAGTATGCTGGGACATATGCAAATAGCCATCCCCGCTTTTGGGTAATGCCGTACGCTCATTTTAACAAGGATTACCGGTGTCATTCCTTGATTCTTGTTGTTGAAAATGTTTAGGGAGTTTTAATTTATTATTCACATGAGTAAAAAGTGCTTACTTTAAAAACGTCATGGTTGCCCTATAAATTTAATGCTTGGTTTTGGGTAAACACCCAGGATGGTTGTCCAAAGTGGCCTGGAAATTCCTGGGAGCAGATGATTCTACCCCATGTTTATTAGCCTGGTCATCCTCTCATCAAACTTATTTTGATGTTATTTTGATGTTTAAAATCAGTGGCCCGTTTGATTCTACCCCCATGTTATAACAATTTGACAACCTGCTGTTTAAGTGTATCTATGTGGTGAGCAAGTGAGAGAAAGAGAGAGAGCGCATGCGCTCATTTTAACAAGGATTACCAGCGTTATTCCTTGATTCTTGTTGTCGAGATTGTTTACGGAGTACTACATTATTATTTACATGGGTAGAAAAGTGCCTCATCACTTTAAAAAACATCGTGGTTAAGTGGTTTATTTGAAATACCATGAGCTCTATGTCTGCGTCAATACGTCTGCGCCAAGTGCGATCCTACTATCCATGATTATATCATGATGACAATGTTTGAAATTGGATTGTACAGAGCAAGACGTATATCGCATAACATGCAAAGTGGGGGAGTTCTCAACAATCTTACCTGACGGCTCTCACTCGATTGTCAAAAGCAACTTACTATTATAGAATAAATTTGTGTAGAACAGAAATGTGACATCATCTTTATTCTGCACAGAGAACCAAACATAGGAAAACACCAAACACACAAGATAACAAAAGCAGAATTCTGCTGTTAACTCTTCCTTTTCTGGGATATATGCAGGGCAGATCAATACATCAAAAAAAAAATTAAAAAAAAAAAGCATCCAATCTAGGGATGCAAAAGAAGTTCAAATAAAATTTGATTCTGTGGGGCATGGACTGATGGGCAGATAAGGCCATGTCAATTAAATGAATTACTGTTGGTGCCTGTGCTGTTGCCAAGTTACTACAGATGACTCAACTGTATTGACACTGAGAGCAAAAGGGGGAAAATGAAATAACTCTGTTACTCATAACCTTCTGACTCTCCCTCCAAGGACAAACAGCAGCCCTTACACCTGCCAGCTTCAGTAATTAACATACTTTCAAAAGGCCACAGAAATGCCCCTATTCCATGTAAATCATGATCAATTGTCGGCCTGCGCTGTCCTTGAAGGACTGGGAGCTTAAACTCTTAAAAGTCAGTGCAGGTGCACAGAGATAATTTCCAAAGAAATTAAAGAAGGACAAAGGTTTCTGTGCTTTTGCCAGAATTGAGGTTGCTGCTTTTTCTCCACAATCAGGACACTTGTCTGTTTCAGTACATTATTTGACAAAATTCCCAGCTCTCCTGTGGCCTTATCAAAAGCGAAAGACTAACATGGAAATCTGTTATTTCAATCACGTAATGGAACAGGCAACAGAAAAGGAAGGTAACTCAGCAGGGATATTAAACTGATAATATGAAATAAAAAGAAAATACATCTGATGCCCATTTAACATGCAGGGTACATCTCCATTGCTTTGCCAAGATGTCTACAGCTTCTGCATCTACAGTTTCTAAAACTTTTGTAAAATTTAAGGCCCATTCATAAATACAAAGTGAAATATAATCAAAAAGCAGAAAACCCCTTCAGTCTGCCCATTGGTTAGCAGCACAATTGCTCAGTATTGGTCTTTGTCGTCTAGCTACGCTGTTTGACAAGGAGCACCACAGGTGCATCTGTCGAACCCCTTGCAACATGACCCGCTACAACAAAGAGCTCTCCATGGTCAAGATTCCCAGCAAGACGTCTGCCCGATACCTTGAGAAGAAGTTCAACAAGTCTGAGAAGTATATTGCGTATGTTTTCTGAAATAATGTGTATATTATTAAAGATGACTCACTTAGGAACAATGGAAAGCCTCAAGAATAAGGCTGCTTGTATTTTTTTTTTTTGTATATTATAGCTTGTTTTCCTTTCTAGGAATCATGTTGGCTTAATAAGTAGTGCTGCATTTGCTCCATACCATCCCAAAGTATATTTTTAACTTTACATTCACAATCCAAAGACCTCACCTATACATTTCTCAAGCAAATGCCATTTCATATGCTTTGCAGGATAGACTTCTATCAGGGTCGGCTCCTGTTGTGTCCCTTCCCCGTTTGGCCAGCAGGGGTTGCTGGTCATCCCGTCCCTTGTATTGTCAGTCTTTGTGTTTTCCCCTGCTCCCTCTCAGCCTTGTCTGTGATCCCCTCTGTTGCATGTTCAAATTCCCCTCGTTTTTGTATTTTGTTCCCTAGTGTTGCATTTGTATGAGTTTTTCTAGTTCCTGTGTCTGGTGATGTTTAAATTCAGTTTTGGTTTCTTTTTTTGAGCCTTAGTTATGTTTTACTGTTTTTTTACTCCTAGTGTTTTTCATGTGTCTTAGTTGTTAATTTTCCTTTTTAGTTCATTTGAGTTAATTAGTTTCACCTGTGACCAGTTTTCCCAACCCTTAATTAATCTCACCTGCCCTTTGTTAGTCTTGTTACAAGAATAACAAAACAAATTTAATTTTGTAGAGCGCATTATCACAACAATACATCGTCTCAAAGCGCTTTACAGCATCCCCACCCAAAGCCCCCAGTGAGTAAGCCAGTGGCAAGGAAAAACTCCCTAGCAGGAAGAAACCTTGGGAGGGACCAGACTCAAAGGGGGAGCCCATCCTCCAGGGACTGGCAGGGAGAGTCAAATACAATAAAATTTGAGACACAAACGGGGAACAGGGGGCAAATGACAAGCAGGTGCCGACGCTCCCTCCAATCACCAGGCAACCAAAAGGCAAGGAGCGGGTCATACAAGGAAGAATACATAGGCAGAATGGAGAGCTGGATGCATGGACTTCTATGGTAGAGGTGACGTCACATGTTGCTGGGTGTGCTAGACATCTTGATAGATTGCGGTCTGCAGGCAGCACCCCCCAGGAGGAGTAGGGGAAATAAAATATGCAATTAGTCAAAGTTGGGGAGACTATAGAAACAGTTAGATGAACAGTTAGTTATAGCGAAAACAGTTAGATGTGTGCAATATGAAGTGCAATGCTCTGGCAGATATGGCTAAGGCAGCATAAGTAGGAGGGAGAGGCAGGTGGGAATGTAGGCATGGGGAGTCCCTGAAATGTCAGTACTCCAATTCCACAAGCAATTGTGAAGCTAGAGTGACAGCACTGTCAATTCAGTTTATCCAAAGCCAATGTCACCATGGTTACTTTGTTCCCTGCCTCTGTTTAGTTTGCTAGTGGTTCGTTGATTGTGATGGTTGGATGTTTTTGAGAAGTCTGTATGCCTACCTGCCCTGGTTTTGTGATTAGTTTTTGTTTATCCCCATTTGCTTTTGACCCGTCGTGGTCCTTTGTTTTTGCTAGTGTTTTCTTGTGTTTTTTAGTTCATTTAATAAACTCTTCTAATGTCCCGTGAAGCCACCGGTAGGTCGTCCACCATTTCTGCTTGCATCATGCCTTGTCCTAACTCCAAATTCATCCGAGTTCATGGCAAACATCATGACTCCATGACAGGAGAGCTGGTTATTGAAAATTGATGGATCTCTTTTACAGTGGTACCTCAGATCTCAAAGTCATTAGAACTCAAATTTCTTAAAAGTCAACCCAATCAGTTTGAAAAAGAATTACCTAGAGCTCGATCTGAATCTCAGAAGTCAAACTGTGAACGCCGACCTAACTTATACGGGTGGGGAAATGAGTCTGCAGCACATCTGTAAGCGGAAACAAAGGGTAACGCTTCAGTCTCAGCCTCGCATTAGCTGTGATAACACCGTGCATGTTTACACTAACTGAATACATATATTTAGACAGTAAAAATACATTTAGACAATGATAGTAACAGTAATTATTATTAATTAATAAAAAACATTTAAAAATAAAGATTTCTCATTCATTAATTTAATATTTATGATAAACCATTAATACGTTTAATTATAATACTATTGTTGTGCCAAGCAGCGACTGAACGGACACAAAGGTGCAGACGTCAGGGTATTGGGAAATACAGGATTTATTTACAGGTAAGGGAGGCAAAAAGGGACTTGTTCACGTGTGGGGGGATGATGGAACGGGAGTGATGCAGGCGCTGCGTCGGTCTGTCATTGTGAAGAAGGAGCTGAGCCAAAAGGCAAAGCTCTCAATTTACCAGTCGATCTATGTTCCTACCCTCACCTATGGTCACGAGCTCTGGGTAGTGACCAAAAGAATAAGGTCGCGAGTGCAAGCGGCTGAAATGAGTTTCCTCTGCATGGTGGCTGGGCTCTCCCTTATAGATAGGGTTGGAAGCTCAGTCATTCGGGAGGGGCTCAGAGTAGAGCCGCTTTGGGAGGAGTCAGATGAAGTGGCTCGAGCATCTGATTAGGATGCCTCCTGGACGCCTCCCTGGTGAGGTGTTCTGGGCATGTCTCACTGGGAGGAGGCCCCGGGGAAGACCCAGGACACGCTGGAGGGACTATGTCTCTTGACTAGCCTGGAAACGCCTCGGGATTCCCCCAGAGAAGCTGGGCAGGGAGAGAGAAGTCTGGGTTTCCCCCCTGAGACTGCTGCTCCCGCGACCTGACCTCAGATAAGTGGGAGACAATGGATGGATGGATGGGAGGCAAAAAGCAGGCAGACAATACAATGACCGGACTGGGGAAACAAACTGACAACAACCAGAAACAGCTGATCGCGTGGGGAATCCGCAGATAACTTTGATAACCTTCATCCTATATCAAACCTCCCTTTTATTTAAAAAATTCTTGAGAAAGTTGTTGCCTCCCAGCTTCACACACACCTCGGTTATCATAACCTCTATGAACAACTCCAGTGTGATTTTCTCCCCCTCCATAGTACAGAAACAGCATTACCAAAAGTCACCAATGACTTCCTGATGGCAGCTATTTCTGGCCTTCTCACAATTCTCATCCTCCTAGATCAGAGCACAGCCTTTGACACTATTTCTCACAATACTCTTCTGGATAGATTATCATCCATTGGCATCAGTCAAACTCCCCTTGCTTAGTTCTCCTCATATCTCTCTGGTCGCATTCAGTTTATCCAACTCAAATCTCACTCTTCACGTTTTTTTCCCCTTTTCAGTTCATGTTCCCCTGGGTTCAGTATTGGGGCCTCTTTTATTCATTATTTACATACTACCACTCGGCCACATATTTAGGAAATTTAATAGAGTCGAACCTCAGTTCAATGTACCCCGTTTATAACATTTACACCAATACAACGTTCAAATTGAAATGTCCCGAATTCACATAATGCATTATTTCATTTGCCGGTATCACTTAGAACGTACACCTTTACAGCGTAAACTTCGATATAACGTATGATTTTCAGAGGAAAATAGGCAAACTGACTTTCGTTACAAGATACAGCCTCATCTTCCAAGTGCGCGCAAAATTCAGAATCAGCTGTTGCCGACCATCTACATCACTTAGCGACAACTAACTGTATGAAACTATCCTCATGAAGCATCTCAGCCATAGCAGAGAAAACAGTGCAAATTTTCGGTAATGTTAAACCTATTTATAGCATTAGTGTTTGTCAAAACATAATTATGTGTTTTAGTAGAACTGTCGTGATATATTTTAAGTACTTTTTATGTTAACTAAAGAAAATAATATTGCATTAAAATATTAATGGCATTAAAATATTAAGCGATAGCACATGTATAGTTCGAGCATTATATTATTTATTAAGGACATGTATAACATGTTAGGGAAAATTAAGCAATTTTATGGGATTCTAATACAATTACATGTTACCATGCAAAAAAGCTAAACTGTGCATTTTGAAATGTAGATAATTTTCTTTTCACTAGTTGACAAGTGTAAAAAAAGGTGGAAATCATTGGAAAGATACAGTATAAGCTACACGTTTATTTGTTTTGCGGCCCCTTTAAAAAGTTCTCAGAGCCTGGCATTCTGAGTGGCCTTGTCCCCGCCCACTCTATGATGTCAGAGAGCATCTCCGGTGTTGGCTAGCGTCATGTTCAGGGTTGCGGGAGCGGCGGCTAGCGTCTTTGCCGCTCGCGGTGTGAACGTAGCATAACAAGGCCCTCCGTAAACTCCAACTCCTTCAGAACGCTGCAGCTCAGGTGGTAACTTGTACCCCCTCCAGGGAACATATCACCCCAGTCCTTCAACAGCTTCACTGGTAGCCCATAGAAACTAGAATAATATTCAGAATTTTAGTTCTCACTTTTAAATGCATTTACAATCTCGCCCCTTCTTATCTATCTGGCCTGCTTCACATTGCCACCCCATCCCGAACTCTCAGATCTTCATCTTCCACCCATATTATTGTTCCCTCCGCCCGCCTCATCATCATGGGACACAGAGCTTTTAGTTACTCTGCTCCCTATCTTTGGAACTCATCTGTTTAAGTTGGCTTACTCATTTAGTCCGATTATGTAAATAATATTTAATTATTTGTTTTTTTTGTTTGTTTTTATTGATTGACAGCCACAAATAAAATGCATTATTATTATTATTATTATTATTATTATTATTGTTATTATTATTGGTTTTCCATTTTTTGTTATGGGGAAAATTTTATCACGACTCAAACCGGAGTTCTGAATGGATTAAATTTGAATTCTGAGGTACCACTGTATTATGTAACGTATGAAATCAGAAAACAAAAGAACAACACTTGAGCCTTGACTGACTCAAAATTCCAAAATGTATTGAGATATGATTTGCATGCTGACATGCTTTCTTTATGTTTAAGGGAAAACCTTTTGGTCCTAGATGTTTTTTTTGAAGCCTTAAACTATGAGACCATAGAACAGAAAAAGGCCTACGAAGTGGCTGCTTTGCTGGGTAGGTTCTTGTTGCCGACATTAAATTATATGATGATAAAATAAGCCTCTCTTACTCACGGTAGAATGTGACAAGCTCTGCTTTGACATTGTGCTGTCTCTGTCATTGCCTATCGATGTACAGGTGATATTGGGGGTCAGATGGGATTGTTTGTTGGAGCCAGCATCCTGACAGTTCTGGAGCTGTTGGACTATGCTTATGAGGTCTGTCTTAAGGTGCCAAAAGTGCCAGGCTATACTGTAAAGTTAAGAAGTTAGTTTTAAAAGTTGAATGCAATGCAAAGAACTAATATCATTTTATTTAAAAAATCTGATTTAGCCAGTCCTTATTTATTTAGAGTTTTACTTCCTTTTTTGTTATTTTATTTATTATTATTACTCTGTGTTTTGGTTGATATTAGATGATGAAGGAAAGACTTTCAGACTGCTGGAGTCAAGAGGATGAGGAGCAGAATCAGGAGGAAGATATGGTAATTAAAATAAATACATGGGAAGTCAGTTATATTTCAAACATAGCACAGTATTATATTTTTGCAGTCACTGATACGTTGCACAAAAAAACATTAGATGAGCTTGATTGCTTTTCATGTTACAGAATTAAAACCACTGGATTACTTTTTTTTGCCCTCTGATTCAATTGAAGGTAAATAATTTAAATTTACTTAAATTCTTTCATTTTAAATTGATATTTGATTTATTAGAAATAGGGAAGATGATGTCATCTCAACCTGCAATATAAATCATATCCTTGACTATTTTATGCATGGCTTTTCAGAACAAAAATGATAACATTATCATCCTGAAAAAATGACAGTAAATGGGTCTCTATCAGAAAAACAGAAACCATCCAGACCAATTCATACATGTGATCCTAATATATTGCCCACTCTTCTGACATGCTTGAAAAGTGATTTACATAAGAAATAGCTGCCTTTTATAGGCTCTATGCCACCACCCCTCTCCCAAACTTGTAGTAAAAAAATGGATAGATGGATGGATGAATGGATGGATGGATGGATACAGTGAAAATACCTTTAAGGATTTGTTGAGAATGAGTGAGAATATGTGTCAGTGGTTTACATTATAGCATTCATGTGGTGTGATTCAACAAATACATAGCTGCTAAAATGAGCAAGGAACCTGAGGTAAGAGAACACAGGACCTAAATGGAGAGCACTAAGGTTGAGTTTAAGACCAAGCAGATCATAATGCTACTGATGAAAAGTTGATCTTCTGATTCCATTTCTTTAGTGTGTTTTTGTTTTCACACCCAGGGCACCTGCGATCCCATGTCGAACCACTCGGAAGCTGTCAGCCACACGGTGAGCGTCCCACTGCAGACTATGCTGGGCACAGTGGAGGAGATCGCCTGCTAGTACCTAATACAGCCCTTGCCCATGGTACTGACCCATCAGCCCAGACAAAATACCTGGCCTTTCCAAGCTGGTTGGAAGCTGATCGGCTCTGACTGAGAAGGCAGTCAACTCTGAACAGAGATCAAAAGTTCAACTAAGAACTTCACTGACCCCACCTTGCAGAATAATTGGACAGTCTATGCCCTCTTTTCAGTGGCAGTTTCTGACAGACATAGGAGGGCCTTGGACATCTCCTGACATACACACTTCTGCCCAAAAAATCTTATTTTACAGGTGGAACACAAACGGGGTCATATCTTCATTGCTATCTATGTACCCAAATTACAGTCTACTGAAAAATAGTGAGCTGTCCTGTTTGCATGTATGTTCTTTGGATACAGTGATTTTTACCAATGACAAGAAAGCCATTCTGCTCTAGCTCTGTGTCTGTTATGAGACAATCTTGGTTTTAAATTTCTCAGTATTCCACCATTGTTATCTTTATAAGTTGAATGGACTATTATTTTCACAATTGACAAAAAGTTATTTTATTTATACTCTGTTTATTTTCATGTCATTGTCTTAATTATATACTGTTCCCCTGCTTCAAACCATTGGAACATTCCCCTCACAGTGAGAAGAAACCTGAAAATTTGAACCACAATTATTCATTAGAACTTGGAGTTCTGGTACTTTGATGGGATATTGATATTTTTTGACACTGAAAGACTTTCATTGTAACTGCTGGGTTGCACTGATTAGCATGTCAATTGTACAACCTTTTTCCCTCAATGATATCATACACAGACAAATGCAGAGGTTCCTGTTATATTTTGTTCTGGTAGACAATAAAGTTTTGATAAATGATAAAACTTAGATGACACGCATTTCCCACAAAGGTAACGATGTGAAAAGACGATAATGTGAACATTTTTTCCAGATAATACAAAGTATGCCATCCTTTTTAGTAAGAAAAAACAGCATTGACTTTTGTTGAGAATAATATGTGTTTGTATACTGTAAGCTTAATAAACTAAATAGAATGTATATTTGTATATTATTTCAAATACATATATAACACTTTACACTACGAAGAGTAGAATGAGCATTTTAAAATAGTGATATTTCATGAACAACATTAAAAACAACAATATGAGCATGCCCTGTCATGGGGGGGATTAGGGGCAACACCATAATCTCAGCCTTCTGGTCTATGAGCTTCATTCTCTCCCAGTAATGTGTGTAAGTGTTCATAGTGTGTGTGTGTGTGTGTGTGTGTGTGTGTGTGTGTGTGTGTGTGTGTGTGTGTGTGTGTGTGTGTGTGCCCTGCGATGGACTGATATCCCGTCCAGGGTATACCTCATGTGGCCCCATCCTGCACAACCTTGACAGGATAAGCGTTTAGAAGATGGATGGATGAATGGATGGATGGATGGATGATGGATGGATGGATGGATGGATGGATGGATGGATGGATGGATGGATGCTGCTGATTCAGAGTTATGACTTGTCTCATGTCTTTTTTTCCATGCAGGTTATACAACATGGAAAATATCAAAAGAATCAGTTCAATCATTTCACTGTGGCCTTTTTCTGCTTCATCCCCTGCAGCCAGAACTTACGGAACCTTCCATTCACACCAGCTCTTACCCCGAGGCTAGAAATTATATGCCTCGTCATTCTTCTTGTCAGTTGTGCTTGGAAGCCGCCGCAGAATCCGTACATTTATAAGCCCCAGAAAACAGCGTGAGGACCCGCCGCCGGCCACGCAGTCAGTGCAACAAACGCGCTTGTGGCTGCAGCACTTTCCACTGAAAGACACGACTAATGAAGGAAGACCAGCTGATCACTGACCACTAAGTCCACTAACAGCTTCTCAAAGGCACCTTGCAATGCTAAAAAAAAATTATGATATAATAAATAAATTTTTTTGTAAATTTTTATATACACAGGGCTGAAAGTTAAGCTTGCCCGATGTCTGGGATGAGTAATTTAGGTGGAAGGTGAGGAACACTAGCCCTCTGGCTCACAATAAAATTCTTAAGTCCCGCCCTACATATATAAATTACATTAGGGTGAGTAGTCCTTGATAATCGGTCCTATCAGTGACTTGTACCCATCGTCTTTTGAAGAGAAATGTGAGACGTTAGGCCATTGGGCTGATGACATGCGATACGAGTAGCCCTGCAGCCCCGACGGACATCAGTAATGGAGTGTACTGACTCGGCCATTCTACGGGGGGGGGAAACACCCGTTTTGAATTAAGGTGAGCAGAGCTGTGCAGAGGAGCGGCACCCCCATAAAAGCCTCACTTTCGGCCTACCGGGGCAGACGCAGCTGCAGCCGTCCCTGTGAACCGAGACGATCCGCAGCCTGGGGCGCTCGGCCGGCGGGGGGCTGGGGACCGCGCGGCGGCGCGAACACGTGTGGTTGACGGGGGGGGCGGGGGTACACTTGTGGTGCGCCGGGCGGCTGAACAGACTAGTATGGGGTGCTCGGCGGCCGCTCGTACACGTGTGGGCGCGCGGGCCCGCGGCCGTACGCGTGTGGGCGACCGGGCGGTCGGCCGTACGCTTGGGGGTGACCGGGCGGCCGGGGGTACGCTGAGGGTCGACCAGGCGGCGGCACGTACTCTGATGGTCGACCAGGAGGCCGCGGGTACACTTGTGGTTG
>JAABNY020000095.1:30667987-30697292 GCA_015164015.2 Brevimyrus niger | reverse complement strand
AAAACGGGAAAACGGCGGTAGGACTTGGGGAGCGAGACTAAAACGCCGCCATGCACCACTGAGCGTCACGTGGTCCCTCCCAAATGAGGCATTGTGGTACATCAGGAGGAACCCAGCACCTACTGCACCAGCATAGGGTCTGACAATGGGTTTCAAGGATTTGATCCTGATACTTAATGGCAGTCAGGGTGCCATTGTCTAGCCTGTAGAGGTCTGTGTGTCCCTCCATGGATATGCCTCCCCAGACCATCACTGACCCACTACCAAACCGGTCATGCTGAACAATGTTACAGGCAGCATAACATTCTCTATGGCTTCTCTAGAACCTGTCATGTCTGTTATATGCTCAGGACCTGCTCTCATCTGTGTAAAGCACAGGGTCCCAGTGGCGGACCTGCCAATTCTGGTATTCTACAGCAAATGCCAATAGAGCTCCATAGTTCCAGCATTAAATACAGGGCCCAGTACAGGACGTCGGGCCTTCGGACCACCCTCTTGTAGTCTGTCTCTGATTGTTTGGTCAAAGTCATTCACACCAGTGGCCTGCTGGAGGTTAATTTGTAGGACTCTGGCAGTACAGAAAGGTACTGGTCCTGCTGATGGGTTAAGATTATACAGCCCTGTCCAGCTCTCCTAGAGTAACTACCTGTTTCCTGGAATCTCCTCCATGCCCTTAAAACTGTGCTAGGAGACAGAGCAAACCTTCCGGCAATATCACACAAAAATTTATGCACCATTCTGGAGGAGTTGGGACTACCGGTGCAATGTGTGTAGGGTCCAGGCATCGCCTCATGCTACCAGTAGTGACAGTGACTGTAGCCAAATGCAAAACTAGTGAAAAACAGTCAGAAAAGATGAGGAAGGAAAAATGTCAGTCACTTCCACCTATTAAACCATTCCTGTTTTGGGGTTGTCGCATTGTTGCCCCCGCTATTGCATCTGTTGTTAATTACAACCCACTCTGCTAGTTAACTGACCAGATCAATATCACAGAAGTTTAACTGACTTGATGCCATACTCTGATTAAAGGTATTCTTTTAATCTTTTGAGCAGTGAATTTTATATTTGTTGTTTCTGAAGGAGCGTAGAAGTGCTTCATACCTCAACAAATGTCTGTATAGCTGCCCTCTATTTTTACTTACGGCTCTGTTCGGACTGCAGGGGGCGACCCTTTAAAATGAGAGTGGATAGTCGCCTTTTGGTTGCCAGATTAGAAGATTTTCGCTGAAGAAAATTCGACTTATTCTTTTAAAACTACTTTCTGTTTCCCATTTAACAATTCAAATAACCGCTTGCCCTACACAGGGCCTGGAGCCAATCCGTGAAACATAAAACGTTCAATTTATGATATGATATTTTTGAAAATAATGATTTAAATATGGTAAATTTTATTTACAAAGAGCTCATATATTGTGAAGCCATCTTTTAATCCCCTTCAGTTAGCAAACTATACCTCATTCATCTCATAATTCCATTTTAAGATCGGAGAATAACAAAACTAACAAAAAATAAACCAAGCAAAATCCTCTTTTTTGCAAACCTGTATACTAAAGCGTTAGCTAAATCAGTGCAACAATTTCATGCTACTTTACTGTGTTTAAACTGTTGGGTTAAAATTGCTGTTATTGTTTAATTAAATTATCATCCATCCATCTTCCATAGCTTGTCCAATAAAAAATCACGAGGGTTTGGAACCTACCTCATCGCGGGGAAATATTAAATTATCAGCATTTCAAAATATTATGATATAGTAATCTTACCAGATAACGCTTAAGCGTTCCATTAAGGAAACTGTTCTTTCGACACAAATATCTGGCAACCTCACTAAGAAGAGGTTGCGTGTTTTTACAGACACATAGCCAAACCCTTTCTGGTCGCTATCCTTAGACATCGTTTAGCCTCTTAAAATCTTGTTTTGTGCCAAGTACTTGTATCGTATGGGAGAATGAGCGAAGTCAAGGGTCCGTGGGTAGTGATGACACGTACAGCCACGGTTTACTCGCGGAGAGAGGGGGGAAGCTGCCGTTAGAGAGAGCGAGCTTGGCGAGGAAGGTGGTATCTGTGTTAGATCCACAGCTAGGTGCCCAGACAAGTTTTACGGATGACTTTAGACACGGTCTGAAAAACCCTTCGCGCTCAGTGCTAGAAGCTGAATTTTAAACGTACATTAGCTTGATTTCTTTTTTTAAAATGACTTCAAGGGGGGGATACCCCGTTAATGCTGGTCCTCCGGTCGCCCCTAACATTAACCCCATGAGCGCTGGGCACCCAGGCGGCGTGAGGATGCCGCCGGCCATGCAGCAGAGCCCCGGCTTCCGACCGATGAGCCCGGCCGCTCCTCAGTACCATCAGGTAACGCATCTGCGGGCGTTTTCGGGGCGATCAGGGGCTGAAATCATCCCCCAATGCAATCACGGCTATACGATCCGGCCGATCTGAGCCAAACCGGCTATCCACTGCCTGTAGCATACATGGTTGTTTATTTGACTTCCTGTTTTGCGTAATATGTTCAGGGCATAACGAATAATGTTATTTTGTTTGTTACATGACATGCATTCACTGGAGCCGATGACACAGGGTGACGCTGCTAGGCGGCTAGCTAATCAGCTAACTCCTCGTGATGTGCTCGCATATCTAGCTGCATAACGTGTATTACGCCCCAAACTGCCGATTTGGAAGTGCCTCGGTAAATATGTAGTAAATAATTCCTGCATGTTTAGCGAAGAGTTTTTAATATAGCTTGCAAAGAAAGGCCTGAAAACACGGAGTGCCACTGTCTGCCTTCGACTTCCGTGTTTTACCCCGACGGGCACTGTGCTGTTTTAGTGAAACAAAGAAAGGCACCCACTGAGGTTTTGTTTATCATGTTTTGTGTTTTACTTTGTTTGCCAGGACCCAAAAAGCAACGTTAGGAAGAACTCTCAATAGTTAACAGTAAAGGGATGGTGGTCACAAGGGAGCTTTGACACATGATTAGAAACAGACCTCGTGTTTGAAAGGCAGCTGGTGATAATACAGCGGGCTGATCCGCTGCTGTAGGGTTACTGTACAGAGTTATAATGCACGTATGATTGGTGCACCTGAACTAGTCAGCGGCGCCATGGCCACAGAAGCGGGAAACCGTACGTGCTGGCAGCGTCTAATAGGAACTGGAACGCTTGGCGGTTCTTAAAGCCGCGAAAACTGCTCCTTTTAAGAGAAATCAAATATTTGTGTACTACTTTTTCAAGTTCAATAGCGATGTCCTTGTAATGTGTGAAATTCCGCATTCGATTTTGACACCGTGGCTTTAATCGCTGTGCTAATGGCTGCCTTTATGTGATCAGTAGAAAAACTCCTTTTTTGTTAAGCAACTTGTTAATTTGTTGTTGCATAAAAGCAATGAAGAAAATGTTGGTTATCTACTGTTGTTTTGGTTTCCTATAGCGCCCGAGCATGCCCCCCAGCCGAGGGGTGCCCATGGGAGGCATGGGGGCTATGGGGGGGCCTGTTCCGGGGCCATCATATGGTTCCAGTATGCCCATGCGCCCGGGAATGCCACAGCCTACCATGGACCCGTCGCATAAAAGATTCCTTCAGCAGCAGGGCATGGCTGCTCAGAGACGAGGGTCAGTACTGGCCGTGTAGCACTCTCATCTCACCCCTCACATGTAGTAGCCAAGCTTTGACAGGGTTCCATGTCTTCTGCACTAGTGTGAGATTTCCCCGGTGAACATGGAGGCCGATGTGCGCATCAGCATGTTAGACCTCTTTGTCTGTGATGAGAAGGTTGCTGATTTGAATCCGGTCCTCTGCAGAATATCCATATCTCTCTGGGGCCATTGACCAAGGCCCTTAACCCTCTGAAATGCACCAAGGCCACATGAAAACTGCATATAAGCTTGTATATCTCAAAGAAGAACATGGTGGCATATACGAAATGAAGCATTCAAAAGCTTGAAAAAAATATGTGTACTCGTACTTGTGCAAATGGCGAATGAAGCATCATTGATTCATCCATGTTGATTAGGGGCCTTTGTGAAACATGGTGCACCCTCACATTCTGGAGATGTTCATTTTATGCATCTTGCTTATAAATTAGTTTTATGCAGAATCCTAGACCAGAAAATAGACTATTTGCCTTTTAATTTCTTGGTCTGGACTTGAGTGTTTGTCTGTGTCAGCTGGGTTTTAGGTTTCAGAAAAGCTCCTTTGTCTGCGTTGTAATGGCCTGTCTCAGGGTCAGGGCTGCTGGGGAGAGCCACAGACATGTGTCCTAAGAACAAAGAATTCTCCAGGGATCAGAAGCCCTGTAACTTTAACGAGTTTGATTGAACCACAATGAGTCAAAGCGCTGATAACACAAACTATGTATTATTGTGGTACATAATTGTTGATTACAGCTCTTTTCATAAGCTTCAAATGTTGTAAGTATACAGTAGGCTTGTTCTATTTTGGTTTTTGTGTATACATTATTCTTCATTTGCATAGCGATTTCACTCGCATCGATGTCATTGTGTTGCAGTGTAAAAAGGCGTAAAATGGCTGACAAGGTACTTCCACAGAGGGTGAGTTTCAAAGCTACTTCATCTATTGAAGATCTGTTGCACCAGAATTGCAGTGGAAACAATAGCAAATTTCCCTCAGCGTGTGGCTGCTGAACAAGCATGATTCTATTTTCCTCAAACGATTTTTAATGAACTACATTCCTCTTCAGATCCGGGACCTGGTCCCCGAGTCGCAGGCTTACATGGACCTGCTAGCCTTCGAGAGGAAGCTGGATCAGACAATCGCCCGCAAGCGCATGGAGATCCAGGAGGCCATCAAAAAGCCAATCACGGTAGGGTTACCTCTGCCTACCAAGCTCCACATCTGGGGAAAGTCCTAGCTATTTAGTACCTCGAAACACAAAGTAATAGCATAAGTGTACCGATACTCTGGGATCTGTTTGTCTAATTTTGAATCATCCTCATGTTCTTGCAGTTCTTTCGGTCTAAATAGTGATTTCTTGAATTAATCTTACTTCGATGAAATTAATTTTCTTTTATAAAAAGAATACTGCATGCATCATCTATATTCTTCTTTAGGTTTGAAATGTACACGGCTGCATTTAAGACTTTAAACTCATGTTTGGTGAGATCAGTGGCCAATAATGTTTTTTTATAATTCAGATTGGTCATAAAAAGGGCATCTTATTGTGCATTAATGAGTCTTCTGTCTGGACAGATCAGTCAGGGCTTGTAGAGTAGTTCTTGTGTTTTTTTCTTGTCATCTACAGTTCTTTTCAAAGCAAAGCGGATTAGATGTTACAAAATGTTTCTTCTCGTTTTAATCCAAATATCAGTCTTGACAAAGTAAAATGGAGAAAGTGATAGAAAGAAATCAGAAATATTCATAATGGGAGTTAATGGAATTGGAAATTTTGCATTATGCTGTCCACAGCACTCCAGTAGAAATTAGAATGACTTTTCATGATGTTAGATTAAAATTGTCTGAAAGAATTTTTTTTTGTTTCAGGTTTTTTCTCTTTTAGATAACTGTCAATTGCATTATGCTGTTTGAGTTTTAGTTGGTAGGAAACTTCTGTTAAATAGCTTAGGATCCTCCATATTTGTGATGAACAAAGAATTGGTAAATGTATTCTAGACCATGGTTCACACAGTAAGTTAAGTTATTCCCCTCTCTGCTAGCAAAAGCGCAAGTTGCGAATATACATTTCCAACACCTGCACACCTGGAAAACCTGAGGGTGAAGAGACTGAGAAGGTGGCATCCTGGGAGCTGAGGGTTGAGGGCAAGTTGCTTGAGGATGTAAGTGTCAGTGGCTTTGTGGGGGGATTAGCTGCTTCAGTCATTGCATATGCATGTTGTATCCCATTCTGTTCCACACAGTGTGCCTGCAGTCATGAAACCTGCTTACAACCTGCTTTTAAACCCTTTTTAGCCTCACTTGTGCAGATCTAATCAGTGATCTCTAAGTATATCTGTGCTGCAGGTTTATCCAGTCTGGTTCCCCTGAGTGCTGTGTACCCTCTCTCTAGCTGGCTCTTAAAAGTCATATCAACCAATTTTAAAAGCGAATTACCTAGAACTCAATCTGAATCTCAGAAGTCAAACTGTGAACAACGACCTAAGATAACTGATAACGACTGAAAGATAACAGTAATTATTATATAATAAAATACATTTCAAAATTAAGATTTCTTATTTTAATATTAATATCGGGGCATGACATTGTTTGGATGCATTTATTTTTTTACTTAAAAAATTACTGTTTTGATAAATGTGCTTAGATGTGTGTAGTGCAGTATATGCTCTTGTTTTATCTGGTTCATTTTGTATTTAAATGCTAAAAAAACATATCTAGGTGTAATTTTTTCCGGCCAGGAACTAATTAATTGGTTTTCCATTATTCCTTATGGGAAAAATTCGATCAAAACTTGAGCTTTTTAGGATTCGATCCGGAGTTCTGAACAGATTAAGTTTGAGTTCTGAGGTGGCACTGTATATGGATAGTGAGCTATAACGTAGCAAGATCTTATGGAATATCTAGCCATTTTTTTTCTTCAGTTTTACTTGCACTTATCAGGAAGACTATTCCATACTCTGACTACACGCTGTATGAAGAAGTGCTTCCTTAAATCCAGTTTGAAATGTTCTCCCGCTAATTTCCACCTATGGCCACGAATTCTTGTATTTGAACTAATGCTGAAGTAACTATTTGGTTGAACAGCATCCAAACCTGTTAGAATCTTGTATACCTGCATCATGTCCCCCCCTCAGTCTCCTTTGCTTGAGGCTGAACACATTTAGCTCAACTAACCTTTCCTCATATGACATTCCTCTAAGACCGGGAATCATTCTTGTGGCCCTACGCTGCACCTTTTTTAAGGCCACAATGTCCTTTTTAAGATATGGTGACCAAACCTGCACACAATATTCCAGGTGAGGTCTCACCAAGTAATTGTATATTCTTAGCATTACCTCCCTAGACTTAAACTCACACACCTGGAGTTTACCCCAACATCCTATTGGCCTATTTATTGCATCCCCACACTGGCGAGAATGGGACATGGAAGCATCAACATACCCACCAAGGTCTTTCTCATAATCAGCTACCTTTATTTCAGTGGGACCCATAAAATACCTATACTTTATTTCTTCTCCCTACATGGAGTTCCTTACATTTGTCTACGTTAAATTTCATCTGCCAGGTATCGGCCCAGTCACTCATTAAATCAAGATCTCGCTGTAGCTGCCGAGCTGCTAATTCAGTATCTGCTACACCACCCACCTTGGTGTCATCTGCAAATTTCACCATTTTACTGTATTGATATATTGATATCTGTATAATTTATGTATGCTTTGGTTTCCTAATCAAACTAACAATTTATTGCTGTATATTTTGGATGTTATTTTTTAAAAATATTCTAAGTTGTTTATTGAATCTTGCTCTAGCCTAATGAATGACTCAGGTGCCCTAAAAACCATGGGATACAGTGCGTAACTAGCTGTGTGGTTGGCTGTCCGTGAATTATTACAATGGAGTGTTTCCAATATATGTTTGTATGAATTCCACAGGGCAAGCATTGTAAAAACCGACCATATGGAGATAGGCAGCAATCAGACTCAAAACTAAAATCATAATATTGGAAGTGTAAGTCACTGTCAGACTAAAGCCTAGTTCATACTTCACTTTTTCATGTGCAGGGATTGTTGCGGTCAGTATATGTATACAGCAGCCAGGAGAGGGCAGATGCATTGCAACAAATACAAGCAGTGTAGTGAAACAAGTAAACTTCTATCAACAGTTTTAAAGTTATTAGTCAAGCCTTGGTTGTTATGGCAATAAGTCATACCATGGTATTTTTAAATCCTTTAAGCAAAAATGCTGATCTGTGAACGTCCAAGCTGCCACTTACTGGAAATGACTAATCAATTATTTTGCAGATGTGCAAAGCTTCCACTAGACATACACACAGTAGTCCGTAGCCAACCCACGATGACAAAATTTACGTCATCCCCTCATCTGCAACCGAAAGCACATGTGGAAAAGTGAAGTATGAATTGACCTTAATGGAAAATTACTGTTGGTGACTCAACCCATATGCAGACCTTGATTTCCTGCTGTCCTGTCTTGAGTAACTGAAATGTTCAACACTTAAGACCCCTTCTTGTATCAATTAGACTGCTTAAAGATATTGTTATTACGTTTGTATCATCTTCATGATAGATTTTTATGGGTTTTTTTTTGTTTGTAAAAGTATGTTTCCTGTTTTGGTGCTGACTCTCCAGCTTTTTGACTGTGCTGGCTTGTGTCCTTGGCTCACACCATGTAGCCAGATGTACACACTCCATCCCGCATTCCCTCAAGGAGCCAGCCAATGGGAAACTGAGACATGCAGGCAGATATTTGTCTCGCAGAATGCTGAGGGGCATGTCCTGACGCAGGCGCAATAACCATGAGGTGCAACGGCCGTGAGACGTGGGCCCTGGTGATGGCATTCAGAAAAAGAGGAAATAGTTTTTCTTTGGTGGTTAGACTTTGTAAAGGAGGGTGTGGGGAGCAGAACGGAGTGAAGTGGGGGAGGTTATGTTGTGCAAGAAGATACAGGGATGGGACTTGCCAATCCCCCAGAATGCCCTAGATCCAGCCCCTCGAGTGGCCAGAGCCAAACAATACAGCTGCATTCTGCACTAAAAACACTGCTCTCAAGTGGCTATGTTTGTTTCTCCTCCATTACTCTGTCCTTCATAGCCAGGAAAGTATAAGAGGAAGTTTTCCTCCTTCTTCAAAAGCCTGGTCATTGAGCTGGACAAAGAGCTGTATGGACCAGACAACCATCTTGTTGAGGTATGAGATCTGAAGGACCATGGCACCATCTTGTACATGCCATTCAATCTCCAAAAAATATATACCTGAGTTTGGTAAATCCAGACAGGTTGCAAAATAATGACTAAACAGTGCTACTGCAGGTGTTGCTCTATATTCTAATTTATCTCATCAGTGTGATTGTTCTAAACCACATGCACATGAATCATCTCTTAGCAGATAGTTTAAGCCCCTCTTAAATCTTAAAGTTCTGTCAGTAGCGATTAAATAAACATTTTGGCCAGAATACTCCAATCTGATGACACGTGTCCAGTAATATACAAACCTTTTTCGAAGAGCCACACTGGATGTTATATCATGTTCTGGTTTGATGGTTTTTGTTTTGTGGTCTTAAAAGTTTGGATATAAATAGGTAAAATAAGCCAGTCACATTGATGTTACTGATCACAGTACTGTATAGAGCATTTAAGTTACACGTCCTGAAATTCTTTTTATTAGTTAGTTTTGTTAGCATATGCCTGAATTGGAATTCTGCATTCCCGAATGCCCCCCCACAGTGGCACAGAATGCCCACCACACAGGAGACTGATGGCTTCCAGGTGAAGCGGCCAGGTGATGTGAGCGTTAAGTGTACCCTGCTCCTCATGCTGGATCATCAGGTACTCTTCTCTACCCCCAGAAACAAGCTCATGATGCCATCAAGGCAGCCAAGTTCGTTACCAGGCTATTATTGTGTTGTTTCTTAAACTATATGTTATTTTAACCTTTACCTAAGAAATATTCAGTCAGAGTATGGAAATGTACTTTAAGTATGCAGTAGAATAAAATAGTTAGGGCTACATTTAGGGATAATTGGAGATGTAAAAGAATTATTATAATAATTAAAAATAAATTGCATGTCTTCAGCCAAACTGCAGAACTGTTATCATTAATCGATTAAACCATGAACTCTTTTGGCTGCACTGCGTATTGCATGGAGTAACCAATATGCGTCTCTTGGTTTCTTCACAGCCGCCCCAGTACAAGCTGGACCCTCGTCTGGCCCGGCTGCTGGGGGTGCACACACAGACCCGCGCGAGCATCATGCAGGCACTGTGGCTGTACATCAAGAACAACAAGCTGCAGGACTGCCATGAGAAGGAGTACATCAACTGCAACCGCTACTTCCGCCAGGTAGGAGGCTGTGTCACGCCAACTGGCCAGTGGCTAACAGAGCAAGAGGGAGTCACTGGGATGCATCTCCAATGTAAATCTGTCTGTCCTCTTACAGATCTTTGGCTGTGCCCGCATGAGGTTCTCCGAGATCCCCATGAAGCTGGCAGGCCTTCTACAGCACCCGGACCCCATTGTCATCAATCACATAATCAGGTGAACAGAAGGTCTTAGAGGCAAGTTCATTGGAGCAGTGATGCCTTAATTGGAAGAAAAGAAGTGAACATGGAGAGGGGATAATGTCATTTCAGTGTGGACCCCAACGACCAGAAGAAGACGGCCTGCTATGACATTGATGTGGAGGTGGACGACCCATTGAAGGGACAGATGACCAGCTTCCTGTCTTCCACCACCAACCAACAGGAAATTGCCGCATTAGAGATGAAGGTAGCATCTAATTTGTTTTGCCCTCTGAAGGTGTTTAGATCATAAGACCCTGCTTAGAGCCCAACTCTCAATCAGAGACTTAATTTAGTACTAAAAATGCAAGACAGCCCACTTTAATAATGAAGTCGAGAAGTGTACTCCTAAAGGTGAGCAATAAATCGATGAGATCGATTAATTCGAATTTACAGTTAAGGATGATGTGTTTTTATGAAAATTGCTTATTTTACACGCGAGCGCCAAAAGCGGAACTAATGCGACGCACCGTTCTTCACGGGTAAATTAGGGCAGCACACCCAAACCCTGTAGTGGATTCACAGACATGGCAAAGGTTTGGTTTTGCGCCGTCGGACACAGACCAAACAAGTCCTTGCAAAGTCTGTTTAAAAACTGTTGCAACCAAAGGAAGCAGCATGACAAATTTATTACAGCACCTAAAGCAGAGGCACACAGCGGAGTGGGAGAAGTGCAGCTCCCAGCGAAATGAAAATACACACAGCACCAAAATTAAGCAAGCAACTGTCCCTGACACGTCTTCAAACTGTGTGCCATATGATAAGAATGGGGCACTGTGAAAGGCGATAACAAACTAAAAAAAAAAATAAATAATAATGTTTTTAGGATTAAGTTTCTAAAAATGTTTACAATGGCGTGGTCTACCATCTCACTTACAAGCATCTTTTTTGGCTGGTTAGATTGCACTTTAAAGTAAAATTAATAAATAAATAAAGTTGAAACTTGTTTTGAACCATTTATTTGTCATCTGTAGTTTGATTTTGAGAAGGGGAGGGGAAAATCAATTAAAATTTATGGTATAAAAAAATCGGAGATTTTATTTTTAGGCCATATCGCCCAGCTCTGTGTACCCCCTATTTCATGACTAGGAAGGTAAGAAATGATGCACAGTGGACTTGTTCTGTCTTGTTCTGTAAAGAATTAATACAGCCAGTTCTATTCATTTCCATCAACACAATGTATTTCCCTAGTGAATGCTTTAGAATTGTAGACCAATTTAAACCTAATTAGAACGTAAACATAAAATTATAAAAACTCAATTTTCCAGTTAAAATGCATAATGAAAGTGGCTTTTTAAAAAGAGCGATCAAAACAGGTTTATTGCATTTCTTCTAGATCCATGAGACAATAGAATCCATTAATCAACTGAAGACACAGAGGGACTTCATGCTGAGCTTCAGTACTAATCCGCAGGAGTTCATCCAGGACTGGCTCAAGTCACAGTGCCGTGACCTCAAGGTATTATTGTGAATAATAAACATCTCTACATTTATCTATGTTGCACCATAATGTGTAGTAGCCAGGTAACAACTGATGCATGTATAAAAATAGCTTGTCTACTTTAAGAGGTTATGCAAATACAAACTTTATTTGAAAAGTACAGTTCTCTTTATTTTGACATATTGGGTTTGTGTAATTGTGCTGGAAATTCTTCTGTAAAACACTCACATGCTAACATGCTTAAATTTGATAATAGTCACAACATTAACTTTGCTACACTTGTGTGTTAGCTGATGACCGACATCGCTGGTAACCCAGAGGAGGAGAGGAGAGCCGAGTTCTACCAGGCACCCTGGGTCCCGGAGGCTGTGGGCCGCTATGTCTATTCTAAGGTGGGCAGATGTATACGCCAGCATGGTGCTCTGTTACTCTTATTTTGTTGCATATCCTGTTAAGCGTGTCTGTTGTTCCTGAGGATGATTACTACAAACCTAAAAAGGGGAAATTGAACTTGTATTCAGTTTTGGTGATTTAGTGTAAGAAAATCCACAGTTAAGCACAAAGACTTGTAACTTAAACCATTTTAGTTCCTAAGAGTGACCTTTTTGTTGTATGACACCGGGGCAATGTAGTTAATTACTCGTGCAGCAAAGATGCTTTTTTAAAAAAAGTTTAATAATCTTTCATGAAACATAGACTGAGAAAATAAAGCAAGTGTAATAGAATAGTCTCATAGTAAAATGAAGGTTCTTGTGTTCTGTTCAACTCCCCTGGTGTCATTAAATTTGAAAAGGATGAGATTTCCATTCTCACAACTTAGTGTTTTTGTTTTCAGGTGCAGCAGAGGAGGCAAGAGCTGGAGCAGGTGCTGGGCATTCGCCTGACCTGAAACCCGAGGTCTTCCTCCTCACCCCCACCCCCTGGCAAACACCACCAAATGGTCAAGCTAGGAATCTCACCTAAGTGTGAAATCAAAGCTGGAACCCCGCAAACTGTAAAACTGGAATCAATTAAAACCTGCAGTTTTATCTCTCCATTTATTTTTTTTCCTTCTGTAAAGTTTGTAAATAAATTTACAAACAGTTTGGACAGAAGTGTTACTTGGGCAGATTTGGCCACTTAAACTTGTTTTACTTATTAGAGTGTTTGTTTTAGTAAGTATATTGTGAAAGAGAAAAAAACAATTGTTTTGAATTTTTACCTTTTGCACTCTTGTTTTTCTCTGTGAACAGAAGTGATAAAATACACTTTTGAAAAACTTGTTTTTCTGCAGTAGTCCTTAATTTTTTTATTTTTTAAACGTAGTTTACTTGTGAAGTTTGACAGGTATTACCATATATGCAATTTAGTTTTGTAAAATGTTCAAATATAGCTTTTGGTTAAGAGGTGTATTTTATTGCACAGTTTATGTGAAGGGATGTTCTTCCCTATTTCAGGAACGCTTCATTTGCATTTTTTTTGTAAGTATCTTTGCAAAAGCCTGAAATTTACAATATTTGGCAAAATTTTGAGGTTCATCCTCAAATATGCAAAATGTCATGTCTTTGGTACTCTCAGGAAATCTTTGCGCAGTGGCATAGAGCTGAGGATGTTGCCTTGATGGTGTAAGGGGTTGAGGGTAGGGGGTTGTATTCACAAGGCCAGCTGTTCTTGGTCAGTAGTTTAACTTCGTTGGAATGTTTATGGTGTATTTTGTCGTGTTGTCAGGGTGTTGCACTGCAGGATAAGCCAAGAGAGGAATAGTAACTGGGTTTGGTGTTCTCCAGAGACCTTAAAATGTGAAATGTGATATTGATTTGAAGTAGGAATCCAAGCCATACGTCTGTCTTTCCAGAGCACACAAAAATTCGAGATTCTGCATGTGTAAACCTTTTACACCACTTGGACTTTGCTAATCAAAGCTAAATCAGGTTTAATTTTCAGGTTGCAAATATTGATAAATCACAATCATTCCAAAAACACATGTTGTTCTGCTTACATATGCTTGTTACTGCAAAGTTAACTTTTACAAGGTAGTATTGCTTTTAATGAAAGAAATTTTAGAGTTTTTTTTTTTTTTTTTTTTTTTGGCAGTGTGATTTCCTTTTCAGGGCTTAATTGTTCTTTTTTTGTCTTCCATGATTTTGTAAGGTGACTAAAATGACTGATAGCGACCACTCAGCAAGATATTTGTAATTGTATATTGAAATGTTTTTTTTTTTAGCATATTACTGGGCATAGCATTTTAGTGGGGCTCATGCTAATAAACAAACAACTCTTATCATTGTAGAAAACTTTGGCTGACCAGCACTGCAGCAACCTTTGGGCTAAATGAAAAAAAGAGAATTTGAACTCGGCAGTGCAGAGGTGATGGTGTCTTCAAAGGCTGTGCACAGGGATAATGCCAACCTTCTCTAGTTTATTAGCCATGTTCAGTGCTTAGGAAAATCATTCCCTGTTTCTGTAGATACGTTTCATTTACGCCAAACAGACCTGTCATGGTGTGTAATTCTCAGACTTTTGTGCCATCTGCTTTCTTTTCAGTAAAAAAGACGATTTTGTTACCTTTTATACATGCATATATATATTTTTCGATTACTTTTGGTACATTTATAAAATAAAGGTGCGTTCACCAATCCAGATTTTTCTCTATGTGGTATAATATATTCCCTCCCACACACACACACAGGTTTATAATTATATCTTTGTGTGATTTATGGTGGAAAACACTAATCCCTACATGATGATGATAACCCCTAGCCCATTTAGTCCCCACGATGTGATATGAACATAATCCTCCCCAAACACAATGTGCATGTTTATTTAAATAATTTATTAATAATAATAATACTGTTAACAATAATAGGAGGAGGAGGAATTTACACCCAAGTTAGATACTGGATTAATGAACACCATGCTAAAGGGATACATGCATACTAAACCATAATTTACCTGTGTGCTAAGAGAACTGTTAAACTGTTATGTTGATGAAATGACACCTAGAAATTTGTGTTAAGGCTGATGAAGAAAAATGTCATAAAATTGGATTAAACCAGTACTACCAAAAACTGCACTTGATTTCGTAAAGGCATGAGAAGTAATTATTTACTACCAACTGGAAACAGCCTTGAACACTAGGTGGCAATACAAGGACATGCAACTGGGAGGTAAAGTTTTTTTTTTTTATCCATCACGTGCAGTCCTCAATCGTACAACATGCAGGGAAGTATTTTTGGCAGGTTTTCCCACTAGTACATTGAATCTCAACAATGTTTTGCTTAATACTAAATTCAGATGCAAACAAACTACATGTAAATGTTTATTTGCCTTTATAAAGTGCCTAAAAATATTAGATGTTCCCCCTGTCCAGGGTTGTTCCCTGCCTCGTGCCCGATGCTTCCGGGAGAGGCTCCGGACCCCCCGCGACCCAGTAGGATAAGCGGATTGGAAAATGGATGAATGGATGGAACATTGTAAAACCAAAGAAAATCACGTGACAGCCATGAAATAAAATCAGATAATGAAGCAAAGAACAAAAGTCCTTTAAAATTGTTGATAATGCCAAGATGTCTATTTTCTACCAGTTATGTTGAAAGGAAGAAAAAAAACATTTTGCAAGTCAGAAAATAATCATATTTTGAGAAAGACTTGGTCACTAACTGTATAACGGGGTTGACCTCTCCGAAAGTAATTTCTGTTTAATAAATACAACTGGACCCCCACCCCCTCAATGGAAATTTTCTGCAGGCGCCATTGTCTCTGCCCGTTTGTCAGCATCTCCAAATATATAGAGAGCTACATATAATCCTGCTAACATGTAACTGAAATGAGCAAGTGTTCCTCGACGACTCCGCATACTACATGACTTCTCATAATCGCGTATACCTTATTTCGTTCTAGGTACTTCTAAAGACCTGCGTGTGCTCACTCATTCATTCATTCATTCATTCATTTGGCGCTTCAGTCAATCGTGTCGCTAGAGGGCGCTGTCCCCCCCCCGCTCTCTTCACATTGCCAGCAGGAGATTTGATCACATCCGGAAGTGACGTCAAAATCTGAAGCAGGCAGCCGAAATGGCGCTGGACGGGCTGGATCATGTAAGTGTTAAAAATTTGACTTTAACGTTTATATTATATTTTTTGACGGTCGTACATGTTCCTGCGGGTACATTATCGATGTTTATATTAATATTTTGATTATACTTTGATTACATACACGCATGTTTGCTATGTTTAAGCGGTTATTGTACCGGTTTGCTGTCTCATTGTACCGGACTTGTTAACTACAGCTGCTGTTGAGTAGCAGCACCTCCAGTTATATGGCCTTACTAACATAAAACGTGCTTGACAATCAGTGGGAGCAGAATATAATTAAAAGCGACAGGACTTGGGACTGTTCCACTGTTTCTGGGTGTTTTATCGAATTTTGCTTGCGGTTTGCAAGCTTATTTTACGTCAACATTTTGTTAACTAGCTAGCTAACATTACGACAGACCTAGTAAAATTATCTTAAGTAGTATATTTAAGTTAAAGCTGGTAGTATTGCATGTTTCCGTTCAGCTTATACATCAATGTTGCATTCGAGTCTTATTTACTTAATTTAGATTCTATTTTCAGATGGAGACCGAAGATGTTAAAGGGGGCTCCGGACTTAGGCAGTATTATCTGTCCAAAATAGAGGAGCTTCAGGTGAGAAATCCACAAGCAGAATAACTATACCGCGTTTTAGCGAAGAGCCCGTGAATAACTCCTGTTTGTTTGTAGCTGACGGTGAATGATAAGAGCCAGAATCTTCGGCGTCTGCAGGCACAGAGGAATGAACTCAACGCCAAAGGTAGACCTGCTCTCTTCTGCCATGTATAGTGCTTTTTTACACATGGTGATTTATGCATATATTCCCACTGTGTGTCCTCAGTGGGAAAATGCTTGTGTGTAATAGTCACTGGTCTCAATGTCTTTCAGTGCGTCTGCTGCGTGAGGAGCTGCAGCTGCTGCAGGAGCAGGGTTCCTATGTAGGGGAGGTGGTGAGGGCCATGGACAAGAAGAAGGTGCTGGTTAAGGTAATAAGCCCATCTAGCCCAGCTCTACCTTTACTTATTTGTGAAAGTGATGGTATTGAACTCATTTTGACTGCCCATCTTGCTCTGTCTCCAGGTGCATCCGGAGGGGAAGTTTGTTGTGGATGTGGATAAGAACATTGACATTAATGATGTGAGTGTTGTTTCACTGCTCATTTTTTTCCTCCAAATATTTAATTTGTTTTTATATTTGAATTAGATTTTTTACATTCAGAAAAACATCTGGTTTATAAGTGGAAATTTACGTTTGATTTCAGCTTTTATGTGCAGTTTAGGCAAGCATAAAATTAGTCATTTTCTGTGTGTAATTTGCTTGTACTAATTAAATTACTTTAAATATTTGCAGCCAATTGTTAAATCCTATTTTAGCCATATGTATTATTCCATTATTACTTTTAAATGCTCTAACCATCTTTGACAGTGCATTTCTCAAAATTAATGTAGCAATTTGAAAAAATATTCTGATGAAGTTGGTCAAAGCTTTTGGAAATGTATTTACATCTCTGAATGCTATTAGGCAACAAATGGAGATGGGTAATTGATTATGCGTGTTGCGCAGGTCACTCCGAACTGCCGTGTGGCCCTTCGCAATGACAGTTACACCCTACACAAGATCCTTCCTAACAAAGTGGATCCCCTGGTATCTCTGATGATGGTGGAGAAAGTGCCAGACTCCACATATGAGATGATTGGAGGCCTGGACAAGCAGATTAAGGAGATCAAGGAGGTGATCGAGCTGCCAGTGAAGCACCCAGAGCTCTTTGAGGCCCTTGGAATTGCACAGCCCAAGGTTTGTGACAAGCAAGAGTGCAGGGGTCGCCTTGAACTTCAATTCACATTAGTCAATGTTGCGTTTACGCAGTCTCTATAAGTATACTCGTAAGTCATATTCTATAAAATTTGATTTTCTTTATTCACCAATCCCAGGGAGTGCTTCTCTATGGTCCTCCAGGGACTGGGAAGACCCTGCTGGCTCGAGCAGTAGCCCATCACACTGACTGCACCTTCATCAGGGTGTCTGGCTCAGAGCTAGTACAGAAGTTCATTGGAGAGGGTGAGTTTGAGAACATTCCCTGTGCTTTTGCAATCTTAGTAGTAGGAATATACTGATACTGGTATTGGATCTGATGCCATGCTTATGCACTCTTACTCATCCTTGTAACAATGCAGGTTATGCCACAAGCAATTGCGCTGACTACACAGGAAGTACGCTTTTTCCTGTAAAATGTCAAAAGAATGCAGTCAATATAAATTTATTTTATTAGCATTTAAAAGTGTAATCTATTGCTAATTGAACCACAGCTCAGATCTTTTCATGGTAGTTGCTTTCAACATATTCATCAATTTTCCCTTTGAAGCAGGATATACACAGCCGATAGACGCCCACTGATGCCTTGTATCTCTGGAAGATTCAGTGCAGTTTGTCTAAATGGAGAACAGATGAAATCGTATTAGTCAATGTGCTTCAGTTATGTGTTTTCAGAGCCCGCCTGGAAACCGTGCATCACTGGGAGTTTGAGAGCTTCATACATAGTTTTTGCTTAGACAATGTTGATTGGACAGATAGATATGCAGCTAGATATTTTTACCAGCCTGGAAGCCAGGCTTCTCTGCATAGTGTTTGGGGGATTCCTTAACAAAACTGGATAAACTAGGGCTGTCACAGTGAAGAAATTTGTCTTGGTGTGATTTACGGTGCCTCAACATGGCAATATGTTTCCCTGACATTTTGTGTGTGTTTTTGCACGTTAAATTTATTTCCCCTGTTGGTGCTATGTGTTACAATTAAAATATTGCATATTTTTTTGTCATTGCCCAGCCTAAACTGGTATGAGTACGAGAGAACGAGCTTGACTACTTAAACTTGGTATTGGTGCATTAGTAGCTGAAGTCAGTAAAGTATGACATATGTATGACTGACAGAATTTGCATTTTGAAATGGCTCATCTGAGTGAGGGCATCATTCATGCAGTTTGCAGTAATCTCTACTTGTGGAGACCTCTGGTGCTTATGATGCATGTGCCGCTGTTGTGTGAGCGCAGGGGCCCGGATGGTGCGGGAGCTCTTTGTTATGGCCCGGGAACACGCACCCTCCATAATCTTCATGGACGAAATCGATTCCATTGGCTCCTCACGCCTTGAGGGAGGCTCCGGTGGAGACAGCGAGGTGCAGAGAACTATGCTGGAGCTACTCAACCAGCTGGACGGCTTTGAGGCCACCAAGAACATCAAGGTACTCATGTGGGTTTTGTGTCTGCCGTGCCCTTTGGGTGTGTGAGCACAGCTAAGCAGCTGCTAAGGTCCCTACAACTGCCTGCCCCCCTAGTCCCCCCACCTCCCAAATGACAACTAAGGTAATCAGGTTTTGCTTTGGGCCTCGAAAAGGCTTTTGCCAGCCCTGGGTTGGTAGATCAAATACCTTTAAGGTTGGTGAATGGGGGAAGTCATTAATGCTGTGTTCATGCTTTTGGACCTGGCATCAAAGTTTATTCTGCAGAACTGATCTGTTTATTTGAATTCAAATCAGCATTATGTTGCACTTTAACATGGGAAATACTTTCTTAGCCATCAGATTTGTCTGTTTACGGAAGGGTATTTGACCTCTGAGTACGTTATTTTGTATTCCGAAGGTCATCATGGCCACCAACCGTATCGACATCCTGGACTCTGCTCTTCTCAGACCTGGTCGCATCGACAGGAAGATAGAATTCCCTCCCCCCAATGAAGAGGTGACATTTGAATTTTAACTTTGCAGCTGTTCTCTACCAATTGATATAGTTCAGTAATTGGTAGAAGCTGTTAACAGTAACTGAAGATACAATATTCCTCACTGTCTCTAGGTGTAGACACAGATTAATAGTATTGATGTGTGCATGGTGATTGGATTTGTCTTTGTAAGCTTCTGAGAGATGTCCTATGGCCCTCCCCTGCAGGCTCGTTTGGACATCCTGAAGATCCATTCCCGCAAGATGAATCTGACCCGTGGAATCAATTTGCGTAAGATCGCTGAGCTGATGCCTGGAGCCTCTGGAGCGGAGGTCAAGGTGAGCAGTCATGCGGTAGTGTGGGTCAGCCACTTATTGCCTGTCCCATCAAGATGTGATATTTGTACTCTCACAATACAAAGGCAGATGGGCACATGCTTATTGTGATATTGCAGTTTCCAGATTAGATATTCCAGATCAAATACCTAAAATCACAGATCGCAAATGTAGCTACAAAGGGAAATGATTCAGTTGAATGCCAGTTAGCAGTGTGTGTCACCTGTCAGAGGTCTGATAGAGGGCACTTGATATGTGAGCTTTTAGTGATCTGAGGCAGCTACAGTGTCTGTGCCCAAATTTCAGGTTTGCGTTTTGCCTCAAAAATGATGACCGCATTTGCCAAACGTGGGAAAAATGCAATGGTGATGAATACCAAAACTGACTGACAGGGATGGATGGAGTGCTGTGTGATAGGACACACATGGCCCGAATTACTGAAGAACCAAATCATGTTCCCCAGTCTCAGCAAAAAACAGCTTTGTGAAGCTCACAGCATGTCTCATGCACAGAGAGGCGTGACCTGCTGTAAGAAGCACAAGACCAGGACCTCTGAAAGGCAGAGGAAAAGTAATATAGTAACATGATCTGGCTTTCTTCAAATAAGCATGAAAGTCAAAGGATGTGTTCAGTGGAATGGGAAGTCATCTCGTGATCTTGGTCTGATGCTCTGGATGGGCATTACAGCCAAAAAATGAGGCTGTTCTGCAGGTGCAAATATCCTTCATGTTCCCATATCCCAAGATAATTCCCAAATTTGAATGTTTTGCTGAAGAGTAGGATGTATGGCTTCTTCAGTCAATCACATATTGACATTTCTACCACTTTCATGCAGTAAAGTACTGGATGCTGCTTGAATGATCCAGTATCTAAGTTCAGGACTGACTCCATATATTTGGGGAGTCGCCCACATGCCTTTTGGCAAACTCAAAATGTGCCTTCTTATTTTTAACGCTAAGTAATGGCTTTTTTCTGGTTACTCTTCCATAAAGCCCAGCTCTATGGAGTGTACGACTTATTGTGGTCCTATGGACAGATACTCCAGTCTCTGCTGTGGAACTCTGCAACTCCTTCAGGGTTACCTATGGTCTCTGTGAGATCATGTCACACTTAGATTGCACACAGGTGGACTTCATTTCACAAATTGTGACTTTTGAAGGTAATTGGTTACACCAGGACTTTTTAGGTGCTTCATGGCAAAGGGGGTGAATACATACACACATGCCAATTGTCAGTTTATTTTTTTTATTCTTTTATTTTTTATCGTTTCAGTTCAACTTTGACTATTTTGTGCAGATCCATCACAAAATAAGATTAACAAACTTAATTCCAAGTTGTGAGGCAGCAAAAGATGAAAAATGCCAAGGGGAGATGAATACTTTTACAAGGCACTGTATGTTGGGCAACCTGTCTACCATCCCAGGCACAAGTGACACAATGCACTGTGCCAATAGAACTAGTTTTTAATGCTGAAAAGGTTCATACAGTAGAATTTCTGAACAGCCCTTGTGTGATATTTGTGGCCTTTTCTTGTCCCTGGTACTTCAGCATCATTTCTTGTTTATTGTCTATTTAGCTGTATTGTCTTGCTGCCGCTTTGCATTCAGACATACTTGGCAGGTTAAAGAGAGACTGAGCTGGTGACCCTGTGATAAACTCCCTGGCTTGTGTGCTTGTAGGTTTTCAGCCCGTAGGACAGAGGTCAGATTAACATCTGTTCACGCTGTGCCCCTTCATTAATATGTAGAAAATTATTCATTTAGAAATGCAGCTGGAGGTGGACGATTTGATGTGTTCTTGATTCAATGGAGCTAATGCTGTTTTTCTTTTGCATGCAGGGTGTCTGCACAGAGGCTGGCATGTATGCTCTGAGAGAGAGGAGAGTGCATGTCACCCAGGAGGATTTCGAGATGGCCGTTGCAAAGGCAAGCTAAGCTATCTATTGTCGATCACGTTTCTGTTGAAGTGGTCATATCCATCCTTGATCTTATTTTTTCCTCATTTTAAACGTGTTATCAGTCAGAGAAAAGTCATATTTTGTCTTTCAACAGGTGATGCAGAAGGACAGTGAGAAGAACATGTCTATTAAGAAGCTGTGGAAGTAAACTCCACAAAACGACAACTGTACATTATTTTTTAGTATTCTTTAGGATTGGACTGTAATTGTTCTGCTCTATAAATAAATGCCGTAAATCCCTAAGACTGTCCGTACAATTTTTGACGATAGTCGAACCCACTTATCTCGACTTTGGCTAACTCACCAATTCTATTAAGTCGACATTTTCGAAGTGGAACCGCCAAATTCCCTTTTCACATTAGCATTTCTCATGGGTTATGTCGATTTTTTTTTTTATGTCGCCGAACCCTAGTGTCTCGAAAAGGGGGCCGAAATCGCCACTTTATCGGTTATCTCGATCCCCGTGACTAATCACCGGCTTTTTAAAATGTATCACAAGTGCTAAACAGTGCGTATTCAAATCGCATTCGCATGGTAATTTGCTGAATAATGCAGCGGTGAAACGTGATCTAGGTAAATCCCCATCAAAACCAAAGTCAAGCGTATCTGCATGCGGCAATGACAACGAAGATGAAGATGTGGACGAAGATTTGGATCCAATTCCCTCTGCCACTGAGGAGATAGAAATGCTACAAAAAATTTGACGGTATGGTTTTTTTGTAGGGGATGAAACTGTTTTAGACAAAATAAATGTATCGAAGCATTTGTTTTCAAGCAGACTGTCAAAGGCAAGAAGCAAAAAAGCATTTTATACTTTCCAATGAAACCGTATTAATTGCGTGTGTGATACTTTTCAGGGCTGTGAGAGTGAAATGACTTGTGAATTTAATTTTGACACTGGTTTGCTTCTTGTAACGACAAACTACACCCTGCAGGTTTTTTGTGATTTTGTGAGTGAACTTTGTGTTTCCAGTGTTGGATAATATAATTAAAGGTTTGTATCGAGAATCGACGGTGGTTTTTATTGTATACTGTTAAAACTCTGATTTTAGTTGGTGCACATATGCCTTTTGTTAGCCAACATATATATGTACATTTTTATAGCATGCCGATCGCGTCGTCAACAAATTGTGGCAATGCTGTTTTGTAAAAAAAACACCAAAAACCCGTGCATGTACATTCTCATTTATTAACGCACTTAAATACATTTCAAGCATAAGTTAAGACGGTATAATGCAGCCATATTGGTTTTCGGTTATCTCAATCATCGATTATTTCTACGCTTTTTGGCAACCCCCTAGGCCGGCGAAATAACTGGGTTTGACTGTATAAACATTTGAACAAAAGACTGAGGTGGCATTATATTTGTGTCATTGAGGATGTACATAACCTCACCTCTGGGAATTGTGCTAGTTAATATTTATAAGGCCAGTTTGGTCTTTGTTTTCAGTTGACAATGCATTTGTTAAAAGTATTGTTCAGGTATAATCTAATCGGTGTATCTTGTCAATTTTTATCTTCATGATTACATTTAAAAAATATTCATCTGTATGTCCACACAGATTAAATGTCATTTTTCTAAGCAGTACTTTGATGACTGAACTTCAGTGTTTTGTGGACATTTTACTTCCTAAGATAAGCTATATAACAAGCTATATTTGATCCCCCTTATAAATCTTATCCCTGCCTTTTCTGAGCATAAGTTCTTGGTGTTTGTATGCTTCAACTCAGCCGATAAATTTAAACCATTTGTAATTAATACTGCCCCTCTTATGCTTGTGATGGGGTGACGTTCCAATAAATTGAAAATACAGTACCTGAGTTCTCGAAGTCATTAGAACTTGAATTTCTTAAGTCAAACCAAACAGTTTGAAAAATATATATATATATTTATATATATATATTTTCAAATTAATAAAAAAAAAAATAGAATATGGTTCTTCTTTTGTCACATAATCCTTATCCAGTGAAGATCCCATTTAGTTCCTTTGTCCAGTTTGAACAAGTTTCCTTTTCCCAGCTGCAGGACACTGTTTTACAAATTAAACTGTTTTTGTACCCTATAGATATTCTACCTGTATATTTCTTTAAAGAAATACTGCCTCCCATTGCCCCCACTGTATGGACCATTATAAATACCTCTCTAGCAAATGACTCTGTGATTTCTTGTTTTAAACATGAAGTGGTTCAACCATTGCTACAAAAGCATAACCTAGACCCCGGCATTCAAATCTGGCCCTCGATTACAAATCTAGGCCTTGTTTTTAAGTCTCGCAGGTAAAGGTAAGCTGGAAAAATAGCAGTGCTCGGTACTTGAGGACCGTGATTAATAGTGATAAATAGTCCTGACCTAGACCAAACACTTCCAAATAGTCATTGACCCATTTTGAAACTTCATTTTGTAAAAGAAAATCACAAATCACACGTTTCCAGTTAATATTTCTTTACTGAATTTCAATCTGATTTAATAGCATATTACTGAATCAGCGTTACGCAGCAATAAATGATTTACTGCTCTCTATTGTCAGTGGATCATTTGTTTTAATTCTACTTGATCCGAGTGTGGCCTTTGATACTGATGATCCTTTTATCATGAATCTTGTTAAACAAATAAATGCTGTTATGAGGTGTGAGGTTTTTTTTTTTTCTTCAATTAAGGAGCTAGGCTAGGCTTACCATTCAGCTAAAGACCTGGAGACAGTTACTTACACTTTTATCTCCCAATTATAACTCAATTATATTATTGCACTTCTCTGTACCTTGGCTTGCCACAAGCATCTTCATCTGAGCCACAGTTTGTTCAAAATGCTCTTAAGAAAATGGACTGAATATTCCCTGTATTGCCTGCTTTATATTGACTCTCTGCTCTGTCAACTGAGTTCAAAGTTGTATCATTTGTATTTAAGGCATAGGTCCCCAGTACATCTCAGAGCTTATTGGGTTTTATACTACTTCTCTACATCTTAGATCAGCCAATTATCAATTGCTCTGCATTCCACAGGTATGCTAGAAATCTAAAGGTGACTGGGCCTTTGCCATTGACACACCCAGGTAGTGGGATGCCCTGCCATTGTACGTAAGATTGATACATTTAAATTTTGTTTTAAAACCAGCTTTTACTGTCTAGCCATAGGTTCTGTTTTTACCTTAATTAGATTTATATTTATTATTATGTCTTTTTATGTGTTTTAATATTGTCATATTTTGATGTACAGCACTTTGCCACAACCTATGTTGTTTTTAATATGGTATATAAATAAAAATGATTTGACTTGACTTGAGAGGAGCTGATGTGCGGTTTCCTGAGACCAGCTCTCATCACCCTGCTCTGGGTAAGTGCTGATAGAAGCTGCTCAGATGGTCAGTGTTTGTACCTTAATTAATGCAAATAAATCAAATCATACTGAAATATTATGCATACAAATGTTAGGATCCAAGATGGTGTATTTTGATTTGGTCAAGTATTCGCAAAACATATGATGATTATTTTGGAATTATCAAGAAATCTTAACAAATATCACAGTTTGCACTTATATATTATAAATATCCATAAAGCTTTCCATATACATCATTATTTAGATTCTGATCACCATGAGCATATTATTGACTAAAGAACTTTTAATACAAAATTAAGTATTAATTAGAAATATTACATATCTTTTACTACATAAAATGAAACACAATCCCTTTATCAGATGTCATGCGCCTCAAAAAATAAGTTCAAATATTTGTTCAGATCACATTTAAAACAAGTAATATTGGAATTCACATTACAAGTCAGTATTGCTGTTTGTTTCATTTTACAGTTAAGCATTTATGTTCAAGTCACAATCTAACTCTAACGCAATATTTGTGGAGAACCTCCCCGGCAGATCGGCATGAATACAGCTTGTTTGCTTTCACGTTAGAGAACACAGCACATGCTCTCTCTTCTCGGCCAGGCCTCCAGAAAGGCGGACAGATTGGGAAGCACCATGTGGTCCGTGTCGGATTTCAGTTTCTCTTCAGAGGCTCAGGAGTGAAAGGAAATCTCACATAACTTCAAATGAATCCACAGAAATGGGTCCTTTACCACCTCCCGCCTTTCCAGTCTTATGAGAGCAAAACAACATCACCTTCACGACATCTACAATGGAGATGTAAAGACTGCAGTAGCTAGATTTCCATCGCCTCAGTTTCTTGCTTCTGCTACTGGGACAGGACAGGTCTGTTTAATGGTCTTCGGAACCCATGAAACACAGTGAAGATTACATAAAATCACGACTCATTCCAGCAGCATCACTGAGAGAACAAATAACACAATACAAATGACAGCAAATCAGAACAGTTATGTGAAATAAGAAATGGAGTCCTAAAAAACTAGGCGCAATAGTTACTGACAGAACTGTTCTGTCATTTATGACATCACCAATAGAGCACACACGGCCAGGGAATATTGTCAAATCACCACAGACATCTTCGCCACAAAACAGACAGTTAGGTGCAGTTAGGTGTCACACAGCCAAAGAACCGCTGCTGTTATATCTTTAGAGCTGGGCTGTATTCACCGTGCATGTACCCTCATAGCCCATTGATAGATTGAGTTGTCAGTGGCTACTTCTTTCAGCCAGGTTTCATTAGAGTCACTGGGTATGATGGAGATGTGACTGGCAAAGGGAGCAGGAAAGGTGGTGCCATGAAATACCTGGGCCTGCATTTAGCAACTAGGTCTTCACCCAGCTGACAGGCACCCACTGCGGCTCATGCTCCAGCCGCTCCAGAATAATCCGTAACTCTGCGCAGGCACTGGCTGAGTCTTCCTTGACCAGGATCCGGTCCACCAGGTGGCCATACTGCTGGTCGATCAGCTGTGCTGACTGACGCATCTCCTGAAGGTCATCCTTAGCAGGAAAGAGACAGCTTATTCTGAGAGTCTTAAGTAATATTGGGTTTTGAGTTTCCCAAAGCCTTCTTAATGCTACGTCGTTAGTAAGTTCTGTGTTAAAGGTAGAACTTACAAACAATTTAGCGTTAAGAAGGCTTCAGCAAACTCACCCAAAGTCACATGTAGAACATGGGGTGGTATGTGGTAGTGTGGGTGGGCTCTGTGCCCATGACTTGAAGGACACCAGTTAAAGCCCTGTGGCTGGGACAGTAATTTCACTGCTAATTGCTCCAGGACCTGTCTGACGCTGCTTTCTCAAATGTACATTGCTATGGGTAAATGTGTCTGCTAAATGTATATAATGTAATATACAGCATAATCAAACTGTTACATTAGACAAAACATAAAGCAGCACAAAAAACAACTCAAAGATTTTGAATGATTTATCTTGCTTAGGAAGATGTTTCTATTCATTTCATTTAAACAATTTAAGGGTTGATAGATATATTAATTTACACAGATGTTTTCATTCAAAGCCAGGGTAGAGCAATCTATGGCCTACAAGCTGGATCCGGCCCACCAATCAGCTTTAACCATTAAGCAAAAAATGAATCAAACATTTATTTATTGTTTTTGTTTATTAAATTTGGTGATATTGTGCATATGATTATATAGTCTTCTATGTCCCTAGGTGGCACACAATGCATTGAAATATCAATGCTGAGTTATCAGTCCTTTCAGTCAATGTTTCTGTTTTGAGAATAGATTGTAATGTGAAAGTAGTGATTTTTCAACTGATATTAAAATTGTTAAAATACAGTAGTACCTCGGTTCTTGAACTCACTAGAACTCTAATTTCTTGAAAGTCGAACAAACCAGTTTGACCTAGAAATTAATATGAATATCAGAAGTCAAACCGTGAATGCTGACCTAATATAAATTGTATGCACCAAGAAATGAGTCATACTACAATGTAATTCTTATTTGAATGCCTTCTTCACAGACTGGGCGATTAACCAAATAAAGCAGCGCAACATTACAGTAACTAACAATAAATAAGCCACGGACTTACATGTATTATTACAGCATTTATGTCAATTATTTAAACTTTATTTTACCAGGTAAATTAACTGAAAACCAGTTCTTACTGCTTTACGTGATATTCGGGAGAAATAACAGATGACACATCAGAACTGCCTGGGATACAATCATCATGTGTGTAAATAAACTCTTCAGCCAATAGGGGCAAAGGTGTGTCGTCATGGATGCGGTTTCAGTTTGTGCAGCCGGGTGAGAGGTCGCAATGCATCTAACCATAATGCATTGCATTAGGATCATAATGCATTGCTTTAAGCCAGCACTGTATGCAAGTTGAACACACTCAATGACCGGACTGAGTAAACAAACTGTAACGCGGACTTAATACAGAGGACTAATGACAACAACCAGAAACAGCTGATCATATGGGGATTCCACACAAGGTTAACGAGGGGGTGGAGCACACAGAAGGAGTGGACGATCGGGGCAGTACACACAGCAAAATTGCCAGCGTTGAATTTCCAGTGTTACCTATGTCAGAGTTTCCTGGAGTTGATTCCAGTGTTCATTAAAATGTTATTAACACCAACAGTCACCAGTAAGTGAGTTGTTTTACAGTGTTCCAATCAGAAAACACTAGCTAGAAGTTAATTGAAACTCCTCTCATTCATGAGGCGGGGACAGACAAGTCAAGACAAGTTCTGAGGCTTGTGAAATTAGAGGTAAAGAATTCATATGTCGATGGTTTTTGCTTTCGTGAATAAGTATGTACTATTTGTTGTGAAATTTGCTGCATGTTACATGTTTTAATAGTATTACCTTCCTAGTTTAAATAGTTAATTGTTATCGTACTTCTCTTTTTGGCGCCATTTTACGATTCTGAAAAACACCACATGAGGTAAATGCATAAAGATAGAACACTGTTCATTTTTATATCATATTCATATATGCGTTCATGATTTTTTTCGATCCGTTTTCATCATATCTTAAATTACACAAGTCGTCCAACATTAACTTTGAATAGTATTACAATTCCAGTACTTGTCTGTGTCTTTATTTTATATCTAGAACGTTTTCGTGGCTTCTTTTAAAGCTTGGCTAAGTACATTTCTCTAGCCAACACCACTGAAACAGACATGAAAACAGGGTAAAAACCGGGCTTCCATTTAAACGTTTAACGTTAAAGCGAGTAAGTTACGAGTAATACATTTAACTGGGATATACTTAAAACTTTTTACCATGACATGGTTCGTTACAGTGGCGAACTGGCCGGTTGGAAGTCCTGTGTGCTGGTTGCGAATGTCTCCTGTCCAAGAACCGTTTATATAACTTAATATAAGTTAAAACAGAAATTTTCGATACCATTGTTCATTGTTTATTCCAAACGCTGATAAATTATAGACTGTAATCATCATATGACGCGATAAAAAAAACTGCACTATCAAACAGGGCTGTCAGTGTGAATCGCGGTAAGCGAGATTCAATAATGTAGATACCGTCGCCATTATCCGCTTTTCTTTGTGCATGCTCATGCAAGGCTCGTTTTTTTTACAAGATCAGCCTCACCTTTTTCACAAAACGAATCCACAAAGCTCTGAAGAGATTGTTTATGTTGTGCATACACATTAATTATTTTAAACGCAAGTTGTGCTCCTTTTGTGCGATTTTTACTGTTTCTCATTCAGGTGTAAGACATGCTTGTTAAA
>JAABNY020000095.1:30651559-30667887 GCA_015164015.2 Brevimyrus niger | reverse complement strand
CAATATCGAGAGTTTCTTCTTTAACACTAACTGAGTAGATTGAACAACACTGAGATAGAGTTAAATTCCTTACACTGGAATGAGAGTTAAATTAACACTGGCCAGAGAGAATTATATAAACACTGCAAAAGTGTTAATTTTAACACTTACAGAGTTGATTTAACACTGGTGATTTTACTGTGCAGGGGTAATGTTGCGATAAGATCTTTATTGTTTTGGAAGACATTAAGAAAAGAATGCTCTTCTTGTTTTATCCTGTTCATTCTGTGTTTAAATGAAAAAAAAAAAAAACATATTTTGGGGGGCCGGGAACCAATTATTTGTTTTTCTATTATTTCTTATGGGATAAAATCGATCAGAACTCAAACTTTTTAGAATTCGATCCAGAGTCCGGAACGGATTATGTTCGAGAACCGAGGTACCACTGTATTTATATTATTATAGGGAACTGGACATGAACTATTACGAGGAACTAAAGGATAGGATAGGAACCACTTTTCCTTCCAGCTGATCTTTCTGCTTCAGACTGAAAACTACAGTTCAATGTCAGTCTTATTATACATAAACAACAGTGGGAAAAGAAAGAAGAAAGGTGCAGTTAGTTTTTTACTAGTTATTTTACTACACAATATATTATGTAAAATTGTTATGTCTGGAAAAGTACATTCTGAACGCCCATTACTTCGTACAACTATGGAAGTAAATCTGTGTCATCAGAATTTGAATTTTATATGCCACTGAAATTCTAACATTGAGTATTTATACACTGGAAATATGCATCAGAAATTCGATGGTCCGAATTCACATGCAAAAATACGAGGTTAAAAAATACAAAGACAAAATTTCAATGCTAAAAAATACAAAGACAACATTTCAGCGCTGCTCAAGTTCGATGGTTCAAATTCACATGCAAAAAATATGAGGTTAAAAATACAAAGACAACAATTTAATGCTACTCAAATTCCACGGTCCAAGGTCACCTGCAAAAAGTATGATGTTAAAATTATGAGCTATACATCCTGGATACCTAGGCTAAGCAATTGAATCTGTGGCTGAGATCGATTTGGGCTTAGGTCTGTGTGCAGCTGACATGACAAGAGCATCTGGCTGCGGCTGCAGGGGTGGAGTATAAACTAACTGCAGCCAAGTCGGACAATTTTTGTTATTCCAAGTCGGACTGTATTGTTATTAGTACCGAGGCCCAGAGTTGCTGTTTTAACAGGGGGGAACCAAATATCCTGGATGTCAGGAAATAATGTTTCTCCTAATATTTAGGCAAATATGTATGTGAGATGTCTGAAAATCACTCAGGTATGTTATTACATATGAATACAGTAGATTGTCATGCATAATATAGTCTTATAAGCAATACTATGTTTTCATCAAGAAATATCTCTATGCAGCGAATTAAATAATTTTATTAACTATCTGTAAAAACAAAAAACATCGAAAAGGCAATGTTTTAAAATATATGGTTTGTTTATCTCAAGAGCTTCGTAAAAAGAAATGAAAACAGCAGCAAAACCGTGTACAAATCAGTGTGTGACAGGGCCCGTGAATCATAGGGAAACTGAATTGCCCGGAACACCTGTTTGCATTGCTGTTGTGCTGTAAGCGGCTGAATAAAGTTGATCGCAGCCACAGATTCGATTGCTTAGCTTTGGTATCCCAGACATATAACTCGTATTTTTAACATCGTATTTTTTGCAGGTGAATTCGAACCATCAAATTTGAGCAGCATTGAAATGTTGTCTTTGTATTTTTTAACCTCGTATTTTTGCATGTGAATTCGGACCATCGAATTTCTGATGCATATTGCCAATGCATAAATACTCAATGTTAGAATTTCAGTGGCATATAAAACTTTAATTCTGATGACACAGATTTACTTCCATATACAATTTTCAAATATATTTTGGGTTTACTGCAGTATTTTGAGATCTTGGCAATAAAATTAGCCAAACGAGGTAGGGATGCTCCATGCTCTAGAATTTTACTAACAAACTCAAAATTCTGTGGTATACCATATTACCTTTGTACCGTCCAAGCATATCATAGTGCATTTTGAAATTAGACAATTCTCATTAACTTCTAATTTAATATTCTTAGCTAGCTGACATATTTAAAGCTGGAATTATGTTAAGTATCTGTAGCAGATCTGATTATTTAAGCTACTGCACAAATGTGTACTGCTAGCTACGCTACCTACCTGAGTACATTGCAGCGATTACTTTATCATCTATTAGGGCATAAAGTTGCATGATTCGGCGTCTTAGCTGTTAGCATAATGAGGTGGTCTCCCTGATATTGAATGTAAGCAAATCTAAGGACTGTATGGTACAACGTTGGGTTACAGGCCACTATATAAAACATAATGACATAACAATTTTTATGAAACATTTTTTACTCTGTTTTAGGAAACAGAACTGTGCTCAGTTATATTTTTTTTTTATGTAGTATATGTTAAAAAAATTAGTCTACAGTTTACTGCTTCTGTTTTTTCCATGAGCTTTGTATGCGCTCCCTGAGCCCATGAAAGTCATTTTCGTCCTTGCTGTTGCAGACACTCATACATAGTCTGGTATGTTCGTGAGAATTTAAACAAACATGAGTGGAGGAGAAAAGCGAACAAGAACTGGTTGCAGAAAAACATTTGTCTTTCACTGTATAGAAATATTTTGGGCGTTACAGACAGGATATTCAGCAAAAGCAAGTTTTCTGTTGGCACAACTCACAGCATCTCTACCAATTTTTTTTGGGGTAAATTTCTCACCTCTTTTTATTTTATAAATATCACAATATTCATAGCAAAAAATCCAAATATTACATTCTCAATTTTTTCCAATAACGTTCGGCTTATGTACTGCACACGAGATAGCAATATCAGCCTTCGTATTGGATCGAATGGGATCAAAAAGAAAATCAGGGATATTGCCCATAACTACACCGTGCCAGATCCGCACATGTCAATCTGTTTTCAAAATGTGTGTGCAGCTAGTTAAATATATAAGTAACTAATGTGACAAATGTAATTCGAGTAAACTATGGATTTTTAAACTTCCATTTATGTTAAACTGTCTGTAACAGAAGTGGGCCACCTTACTATTAAATAAATTTACTTGGCCATTAGGCCAAAAAGTTTGCCCACCTCCGCTCAATCTGTTTGGGTCAAATCGTTAGCTGAAACATATGGCAGTAGAGCCATGAACTGAGCGACCTTGTGGCTTGTACAGCAGTCTCACCGTGACACGGCCAGGCTCTCCTTGGCCAGGCGATGTGGCAGCACTGCGGCGACGCTGCTCCTCTGGGATCCGGGGCCTCACCAAGATCACATAAGGCCTAAACTCTGGCATGCGCAGAATCCTTAAAGCCTAAGAGACAGAGATCAGGACTGCGATTGGTGAGGTTCTGGAGATGTTCACTAGGGTTTTCATAGTTTGCTATTGAAATGTATTATTTATATTAACATTAGCCTTAGTCTTAATCTGAGTGTGGTACTGCAGCCCCCAGTATATATATCTGTGTCTGTGGAGTTTGCAAGCTTCCTCTGGTATCCTTCCATAGTCCAAAGCCATGCACTTTGGCAAATGTAGCTGGGAGTCTTTAAATTCCCCATGGTGTGTACCCTGTGATGGGTTGGTGCCCTGGCCTTGATTATTCCCTGCCTTGTGCATATAGCTTCCAGGATAGGCTCCAGAATGCAGTGACCCTCCTTAGGACAAGCAGTATAGAAATTTGATGGATGGGGGAAAATGAATGGATTAGCCTCAGAGGCCCATTGCCTTTATGACTGCGATAGCTGTCTGCACAGACTTGATCTGTATTATAGGATGAGGACAATTTTGCTCCCAATATGGATGCAAACATACACACTCCCTCCTTCCAAAAATTAGACCGATTTACTCAGCACAGGCACCTCCCACCTAGAAAGAAGTAAATCAGACAAGCCAGCATGGCCCAAGCCCTCCACTGTGAGTGCCTGGATGACTCAGTCCAGCAACATGGGTGGATTTATGCTGCAGGAATAAATACTCAAGGTTGTGGTTCTGTATCTCAGTATGCACACATTTATATCACAAAGTACTATTGATTGTGAGGTACAAGCCAATGATGATGCTAAATGTTTCAATGTCACCAACAATCAAAGTGGGGTAAAGGGAAGTAGCATTTGCTAACTCTCTTTAGCAGAGCAGTAAGGGCCAGTCATCAGACAGGCCATTTGTGTTATGGTGGTGACTCATCTAGGTCATGTGAAACAGAATCAAAAAATCATAACACCAAGCTGCTCTGGATCCTCAGCGGGATATGGTACGTTTTATAAAAAACAAAAAGTCACTAGTCAATGGAGATGATCGACCAAATAAAATGAATGACATTAAAGTTTATAGGTGAGTTTCACTTACCTCTGGCTGTACATCCACCAAACAGAGCTTATTCCTGGCCAGTACACTGCGAATCGCCTCCAGACTTGTGCCATATAGGTTTTCCTTGTACTCGCCATGCTCAATAAATCTAGGCAGAACAATGTAGTCCCAGAACTGTGATGCAGGACAGACGTTTCACAGCACAGAACAGAACTGGATCCAATAATATACAATGTAATGTCATCAGAAGTAAGAGGATTCATAGATTAGTAAAGCCAGCTCACTTATTGCTCTGTACGTCTGCCTCGAAGGCCTGTTTAGAGACAAAGTGATACTCCACCCCTTCCTTTTCATGGATTTTCTTTGGCCTGGTTGTGTCTGGGGAGGATATGAAGCAAAAGCAGGATTAGAGGAATCCTTCACAGTGTTTTGCAAGTGGTTATTGTTTGTGTGTGTGTGTGTGTGTGTGTATGTGAACCACACCACAACCTTTTAATGGCTGCATAGATTCATATATATTTTTAACAATATTCTTTTGATAGCAAACTAACATAAATATTAACATAATGAAATCCACAGTGCAACTATTCCAGTATTGACTAAGCTTAACTTTAAAAAAAGTCATAATTCTTCCTGTTAAATGGGACTGTACTCAAAAGCTTTCATTAATTTTCTCATAAAGAGTAGAAAGTAGAACATTTGCACCTCCTGCTTCTTCCCTCAAATTGAGAGGATTTTCTAGGGAACAGTATGGGTACATTTCGATGGTGATGCAGTGATTTCCAGACAAAGTCTTTTTTATAGTTGCTATCCTCCTGCCAACTCGAGAGTAAACAAATGATGTAAAGCGAGGGACACCCAGAGTGAACAGCCTCTGTCTAACTGTCACCACCTTCACTGATTGGTACATATGGGCTTTGGTAAAGATCCCACGATGCAGACACTGTGGTGTGGATCCCGCAGTGCAGGCAGACACTCACGCGGCACGGCCACTCCATAGCGCTGGGGGTTCTCCGCAACCACCTTCTGCTTCAGCTCATTGATCCGTGCGCCCAGGGAACCTGCAGGGGTTCACAGAGTCTGCTCCAGACCATCTGCTCTCAAACTGACCCAGTGTCTGAGCATTACGCTGCTGTCAGAGGGAATTGACTATCCTTTGGTACCAAACAAGATAGTGCTTTAACTTTAGCTTTAATGCCATCTTTCAGTAGCAGACCAACTGAAATCTTAGCCCAAAATACCACATTGTAGTTGGTAGGAAGAGCCTTGTGTATCAGTTCTGCGTGGCTGGATTCCAGACTGAGAACTCAGTCTGGAGTCATGAGTAGTAACAGAATAGGAAAGCATAAATTCTTAATTTTCAAAGACAAGTAGTTCTTGTTTGCGTAGTTCATAATATGCACTCAGGGCCACTTTATTAGGTACACCAATTCAGCTGCTCATTAAAGCAAATATCTAATCAGTGAATCATATGGCAGCAGTACAATGTATCATGCAGATACAGGTCAGGAGCATCAGTTAATGTTCACATTAAACACCAGAATGCGGGGGAATAAAGGTGATTTAACTGACTTTGAATGAGGCATAGTTATTGGCTTCAGATATATTTGCTTATATTTCAGAAACTGCTGGTCTACTGAGATTTTGACACACAACCAGCTTTAGGAATTATAGAGAATGAGTAGAAAAAAAAATATCCAATGAGTAGCAGTTCTCTGCGTGAAAATGCCTTGTTGAGGCAGAGATCAGAGAATAATGGCCAGCCTGGTTTAAGCAGATAGAAAGGCAACAGCAATTCAACTCAAAACATTTTTCATATAAAAATAACAAAGAATGTGACAGACATGAGATCAATTTAAGGTAAAATTGTTTATAAACAGATAAAACAAAATAGCACTTGTGCACTCATGTCTGCTACTGATATCTGAACCCTTTCCATTGCTGCTTATATCCACATTAGATCAGCAAAGATTGCAGAATGGAGGGAATTTGTGTATCCTACTCTTCAAAATGAATGTGTTCTGATTTTGAATGAGAGCACCCAAATGCCAATCATAATAATGTGAGAATCAATGCTGAAATTTGGGGTGTTTCTCAATACCAAGAACACAAGGATCGTACTTGTGGTCTTGGCAAGACCGGTCTTGCTAACTTGCCTCCCAAGAATGAACTTGGGGTGCAATGAATCAAGGGATTGGTCCAGTTCGGCGAGGATGCAACTGATGTATCCTTGATATTTGGGACAGGGTAAGAACAACTTTGGGGATTTTTACCATTCACTGTACTTCTGTTCTTAATATTGGAACTGGTCTTCAGCAATGGAAGATGGCATAAAATGGGTACATGAGAACACAGTACAGTCAAGTATGCATATTGAGAAACAATCACTGATTCTGTTTATCCAAACAGATTAATTTTGAAAATTGACTCCAATGTAAAAGTAACAGTTTTTACCTGCCAATTTAAATGTTCATATTATTATAAGAAGCAGAAAATGAACTACTACTGGGCCGGACTGCCCAAGGGAGGGGTGAAAGAGGAAGGTGTTCATGGAGCCATCGATCTGCCGGCATGCAAACCCACCCCAGCAAAAGCTGTTATTGTTACTGTGATGTAATTCTTAGGATTAGGCCTGCATTAAATGTCAAGGTTAAGATAGTTAGCAGATGCCAGTGTGTCCATCTCACCAATGAGCACCACCAGACGGGGCCTGTCACCATGACGCCGCTGGTCCCGCATCACCTCTTCATAGGTAAGGAACTCTGGCTCGGCAGACTGTTGGGGGCGGGATTCTCCATGACGGTCCTTGCGGCTCAGACGGAAGCTTCTCCTGAGGCCAGCTTAAGGACAAAAAACAGTTGCAGAGACATGGTGAACTAAAGGCTATACGATATTAGAGATATAAAGATATAGAGGTTTACAGAAATCACTGCGATTTAAAACTAGAAAAAAATTTACCTGACTGCCATTTCCTTTTTCCTTTTTTTTTAAAAAAAATAACTCTATGCTGAAGCAAAACTTACTGGATAAAAAAATTATGAATAAAAGCCAGTGATATGTTGTGCAACTGATTACCAAATATAAACAATTTGACCAATTCTCATATGAAACACATTGAAATGTGAGCAAAACCTAGGAAATAAACCGAGAACCGGTATTTTATACAGCCAGGAGCGTCTGGAAAACACTCTGGTGGTGCTGGAGAAGGTGAATGACAGTACCTGTGTAAAACTCCCAGGAAAGAGCTTCTCTACAGGAACGTGGGACTCTTTTACACTTTGGAGAAACTGTAACTATCATTAGAGCATCACACAGCTAGGAGGACCTCTAAATGGAAAAGGGGCAGGCATGCTGGATGGACCGTGCAACAGGCCTGAGGCAGGGGCCCCTGGGGGCTCTTGGCAGAGGCAGAAGTTCCCAGAGACACAAGCAGAGTAGTCATGGATGGTCAGAAGAGAGCTGGCAGTGGTACAGGTGTGGGGGCGAGACTCTTTGGGCTGTAGACATATTGTCAAAGCTCACCTCTCATACAAGTGATTTAGGGAAACAGTTGCAACCCTGCTGGTGTCTTTTTTTCCATGCCTTTTAGGGAAATCTGCAGCATTCCTCTATCAGAGTAAGCTTAATATGAAGCTTCCCATTGACACAGAGCTCAGGGGATTTAATGCGGGTTCGCCTTATAAATCCACAATTACATATGTTATGCTGATGCTGATAAATTTACTTCCCACCATGGCTGGATTTCCAGTGTCAAGTGCAATGTTGCAAATGTGCTGTAAGCGTCAGAGTAGTGCCTGTCAGATGTCTGAATTGTGGCCGAAAGCAGGCAAGCGTCTGCATGACTCCCAGCAGTATTCAGTTTATTTTATTGTTACATCATGTGAACAGTCCCCAGGGCTATGTCTCAGACATCTTGGTGGCTTAAAAAGGATTTTGATTGGTCAGAAAGAAGATGCAAGGTGGACATTATGCCCCTGTTTTGAATGGCAGTGAAATTTTACAGAAGTGACAATAAATGACACTTTCTCACTCCACTGTATAATAATTTCATGTATTTTCATGAGCCGGGTAAAGACATTGTTACAGACAGTGAATTCTGCCTTCGACTTTTAGTCTGAGTCAAATAATCTCATATAGTTAGTGCTGGGGTATGTTGTACTGATATACTACATACTGTGCATGCCAATTCCCCCAGCTGCAGACATCACCCCCCTCAACTATTTACAATCCCCCCCTAAAGCAGCCTGTTTGTGCCATTACATAACCCCAGCTGTGATCTGCATGTGAACTGAGACGATGTGCATGATGCATGCTCTTACCTATGTACTGTCCATTGAAATAGCCCTCACAGTCACAGTCCTCTGCAGGAAAGTAGGGGAGGGGGACAGGGGGAAAGCAGAGTGTAAGAAGCCACAAGGACACACCAATGCATTGGGAGAGGAGAGTGGAAGGCCGCCGACTCCGGGAATGCTATGGAAAAAGGAACAGTAGAAGAGCAGGGGCCAGAGACACAGCTGGGGGCATGGAGGGGGGCTCAAAGACCGGGAGGCAAGCACAATGAGATCCACTGCAGCCTGAATCAACAGAGGTGGGACTCTCACAGCAGATTAACTCAAGCTGCAACTCAACAGCCTCAGCATCAAGAGGGGAAGTACGCGTGTCAGTCACCTGGACAATATCAAGGAGCCTGTGACAGGTCTGACAATTCAGAAGGGTAACAATTCCTGCCCAATTCACCTCATCACCGATCCTCAGTGAAGTGTTTTAGTTATGCACTTCTATGCATTTATAGCATTTTTCAATATGCATAAAGCCAGACGCACTCAGCAAATTAATTATTAACACATTAGCTAGTAGTTTAATTTCATTTCTCTGATTGCTAAATGCTAATTTTAAGGCTAATTAAATCACTGTAAACAATTGACTAAAAGTAAGTTTCACAATATCTTGACAAAAGAAAAGCCAGACAATATGATGGAATAAAGAGAAAATGGGAAGAAAAAAAGACAGTCAAGGACATAGTGATACAGATTATAAAGGAGCAAGGATAAAATATGCAAAATGCCATAAAGCATGAAGAAAGGACATATTATCGTAGTAAGGGGAGGTGTCTAGGGACAGTGACATGAGACCTTAACTGCCAGGTTTTCTGACATTCACTTCCCCACCCGGAACGTGCAGGAGGGGACGGGCATATCTATTCCAGTCCGGTTCCCAGACAGCCGGAGGGATCACAAACCATGGCTATGCCGAATCCCCCAGGGGCCAACATGGGCCTGGCTGAGAGAGGCTTGCAAAGCTAGCAAACTCAGTGCCAAACAAGAGAGAGAAGCAGGAAAGCATGAACCTCTGATGTCACACTTAGTGATCAATTACCTTCTTTGTTTATGTTATGTTTACCTTCTTTTAAATTATGTTAATGAGCTACATATTGCATTGTGAGATCCAGGAGAATTATGCAATGCTGTGCATTTCAACACTGAACATGAATGAGAAACAATGGCATGACTGGTGGATGAAACACCTACCTTTGTCACAAGCTTGGTCGTCTGAGGTTGGCAGTAAGGGAGCGGTACAAAAAGTGAGGAGAAACACGTCACTCACACTCGCAGCTAACAGACAAGGCCTGTGCACAAAGCACCCTCTAGCTTTAGACAGTGCTGGCCTGCCAAGTTGCAGGTGCAGACCGCCCATGATGCCAAAAGGCCATCTCATCTTGCCACTCTCACGAGGTCAGTCACTAGCGAGTCAGTACCATTGCTCTGACTAATCTACACAAGATAGCACAGGGAATCTGTCCTTCTATGGTGTCACAGGTTTAAGTCACACGCCAGTTGCCCTGCCTCACAAAAAAGGCCAGAATGGGGATTAATAATTCTGGAGAGAAATGGCTGAGCCACAGCTTTGGGATAAATCCAGCAGATTGTCAAACACTTGCTTCCCCCCAAAGGCCTCGTCTTATCAGATTAATGCAAGATTAAATGATTCACTGTGGTCACTGTAACCCCAAGCACACAGCTAGCCTCTCTGCTTACATTCCGTCAGTCTGTCTTTTTCATTGGCCAGTGACAGTCTGGTCTGCTTGGCAGTTATGCCCTTTCGCCCCCTTTACACCTGCGCGTCACACCTCCAATATACTGTTCAGTTCAAGTCTCTGTTTCTTATCTCTATTCTAACACACCTACTGTGTGTGAGCAGATTTCTGTGAAAGCTTATATAGATTATATACACATATGTACATACAAACATACACTATATTGCCAAAATTATTGGGATAGCCATCCAAATACTTGAATTCAGGTGTTCTAGAAACAGGTATATAACATGAAGCACCTAGGCATACAGACTGCTTCTACAAATATTTGCAATTTGCTGTAGTCGCCAACTGTCTGCAGAGTCAATACCTTCAATCTGCGTGTCTTTAGATTAGCTCAAAAACGTAGTGCGTAGGGAACTTCATGGAATGTGTTTCTGTGGCTGAGTAGCTCCATCCAAACCTTATATCACCAAGTGTAATGGTAAGCGTCAGATGCAGTGGTGTAAAGCATCCTAGCACTGGACTCTAGAGCAGTGGAGACATGTTCTGGAGTGACAAATCACGCTTCTCTGTCAGGAAATCTGATGGACAAGTCCGGTTTTGGTGGCTGCCAGGAGAACAGTACTCTCCTGACTGCATTGTGCCAAGCGTAAAGTTTAGTGGAGGGGGATTATGGTGTGGGGTTATTTCTCAGAGGTTGGGTTGGTCACTTTGTTCCAGTAAGAGGAACTCTTAATGCTTCATCACACCAAGACATTTTGCTTCCAAATTTGTAGGAACAGATTTGGGAAGGCCCTTTTATGTTCCTGTACCCCAGTGTAAAAGCAAGGCCCATAAAGACATGGATGTTTGAGTCAGATGTGGAGGAACTTCACTGGCCTGTACAGAGCTCTGACTTCAACCCAATGGAACACCTTAAGGATTAGTTAGAGCGGAGACTGTGAGCCAGGCCTTCTTGTTAGTCTCTTACCTCACAAATACTCTCCTTGAAGAATGGTAAAAAAAAATCCCAGAAACACACTAAACCTTGTGGACAGCCTTCCCAGAAGTGTTGAAGCTGTTATAGCTGCAAAGGATGGGCCAACTCCATATTGAAGCCTATGTATTAAGAATGGGATGTCATTAAGGACCATATGTGATTGAAGGCAGGTGTCCCAATACTTTTGTAAATATAGTGTGCATTCATACAGTATATAAATACATACAGTGCCTTGCAAAAGAATTCACCCACCTTGGCATTCCTTATGTTTTGTTGCCTCACAACCTGGAATTAAAATGGATTGTTTGACAGTTTGCACCATTTCATTTATAAAACATGCCTACAACTTGAAGAAGTATTTCTTTTTTCATTGTGAAGCAAACAACAAATAGGACAAAATAACTGAAAACTTCAGCGTGCATAACTGTTCACCCCCCTACAGTCAGTACTTTGTAGAGCCACCTTTTGCGGCAATTACAGCTGCAAGTCAAAAGTTGGATGAGTCCCCCTGCAAGTTAGATGAGTCTCTATGAGCTTGCCACATTTTGCCACTGGAATTTTTGTCCATTCCTCAAGGGAAAACTGCTCCAGCTCCATCATGTTGAACAATTTTTGCTTGTAAACAGCAATCTTCAAGTCTGACCACAGATTCTCAATCAGATTGAGGTCTGGACTTTGACTAGGCCATTCCAACACATTAAAATGTTTCCCCTTAAACCACGCGAGTGTTGCTTTAGCAGAATGCTTTGGGTCATTGTCCTGCTTGAAGGTGAACCTCCGTCCCAGTCTCAAATCACAGGCAGACTGACACAGGTTTTGCTGAAGAATATCCCGGTATTGTGCACCATCCATCTTTTCCTCAACTGGGACCAGTTTCCCAGTCCCTGCTGCTGAAAAACATTCCCACAGCATGATGCTCCCACCATTATGTTTCACTGTGGCGATGGTGTTCTGGGGTGATGGGATGTGTTAGTTTTGCACCACACATAGCATTTTCCTTGGTGGCCAAAAAGTTCAATCGTAGTCTCAAATGAACAGAGCACCTTCCTCCATACATTTGGGGAGTCGCCCCCATGCCTTTAGGCAAACTCAAAATGTGCCTTCTTATTTTTAACGCTAAGTAATGGCTTTTTATGGTCACTCTTCAAAAAAGCCTAGCTCTATGGAGCATACAGCCTATTGTGGTCCTATGGACAGATACTCCAGTCTCTGCTGTGGAACTCTGCAACTCCTTCAGGGTTACCTATGGTCTCTGTGCTGCCTCTCTGATTAATTCCCTCCTTGCCCAGTCTGTGAGTTTTGGTGGGCGTCCCTCTCTTGGTAGGTTTGTTGTGGTACCATGTTCTTTCCATTTGAGGATGATGGATTTAATGGTGCTCCGGGGATCATCAATGATTTGGATATTTTTTTATAACTCAACCCTGACTTGAACTTCAATATAACTTGGTCCCTGACTTGTCTGGAGAGCTCCTTGGTGTTCATGGTGTGATGCCGCTTCATGGCAAAGGGGGTGAATACATACACACATGCCAATTTTCAGTTATTTATTTATTTATTTATTTGTTATTTATATTTTTCTCATTTCACATAACCAACTTAGGCTACTTTGTGCAGATCCATCACATGAGATAAGGCAACAAAACATAAACAATTCCAATACTTTTGCAAGGCACTGTATATACATGCAGAACTATTACATACTAATATTACATAATACATGCAGAAATATTGGAAGAAAATATTAAGGAGAAAGACTTACAAACTGGTGGTTTGGATGCTTTGGGATTCTGTAGGGTCCCGATTTTCATTCTGTAAGCCAATCGCCTGACAAGGCAGCATGCAATGTGTAACTATTAAAGTGCAGTCGCTTCATGAAGTGAAAATACAGTTTTACAAAGGTAATGAAATATCAGTGACTACAGGGAGGAGCTCCTGGCACAGTAATGCAGAACACCAAAATTAATTTTCTTACAGAAACACTCAAATTGCATGGGCAATTGACATCATAATGCACAGAAATATGCACATGCCAAATGGTACCTTACAGAGACAGAGCAGTCCTACCTCTCCTGGAACTGTCTGGAGGGGATAAGGCCTGCACGCAGATTGCTGTCACCCACCCGCTTGGCCTGCCACCACGTGGCATCATCCTGGCTCACCACATGTAGAATGTCGCCGCGCTGGAAAGGAAGTCCCGCCTCCTGACAGGGTGTGGCCTTGTCCTCACAGGGCACATAGTCAAACAGGGCCCTCATGTAAACCTGAGAAATAACACATAGAGATAATCATGGCATAGCGAGGGCAACCACCTTCATAGAAATGCATAAAACATATTTATGACATCTTGTTTAAGACATGAAAGACACGTATAGCATAAGCTGATAGAAGGCAGCCATGTGTCTCACATATTATCACAGACCTTGCTCTCCTTCAGCCTGTCCTCGTCCTTTATCGCTGGAATTATTTTGAGAGAGATAGAGCCTTGAGACTGTGACTGCAGCAGTAGGATGAGAAGTCACACCGCTGTTAATTACCTTTATTTGTCATTCTCAGAATTTATTAATATTAATTTCTTAATATTATTAATATTTATTTATTATTTTGAATCTTGACTGCATTGGCTTTAAACGATACTGACAAATAAATTCAATTATGGATTACTATTGAAATATAATTATTGTAATCATTGTAATCCATGCCGTCAGACCACTTGCACATGTTTGTATGCATTTTAAAGGACTATGTCTGAGAGGACACTGTTAGGTTTGGCCACACAAAATAAGAAAGAACAGAAATAAGGAAGGAAGGCCATACCAGAATTTGACTGATTTCATCAGGTCTCTTGTGGATGACGAGAATGCCATTTACTTCTCGCAGCTCATCTCCTACGTGCACGAGGCCTGCCAAGAAACATCATTCATTTCATGTTCATTTCCAAAGCAGAGTTTTAGCGAAGGGTGGGCCTGCTTTCTCACTGCAGCAAATAACCACCCATTTGCAGGATTACTGGGGCTGTTCAGGAAGTTAAATTAAAGCCATCAATCAGACCAATCATCTACCAACTGCTCAGACGTCACAGTACTGTGATCAAATTACTGTGGTAACTTATTTGAACCGTTTTACTGCACGATACCAATTTCCCTAGACTGGGGATCTTATGAAAATCAATTGGCGAGTCTGAGCAAACAACAGAGCATGAGCTTTAATCTATGTTCATAACACTATGCTAGAGGTAAGATCTCAAGATCTGGGATAGCAAATAGAGTGCATCTCATAGCTGGGACAAATTTGCATGTAAATAGACACAAAGCAAAGCGTATGACTTCTTGTCAGCATGTATACCCACAGAGAAATTAAACGTTCTTTGAACATTTGTGTAACGTTTGGATATTACTGTTTGCAAACAGTATCCAAACAGTGAACAAACAGTGTATGAACATTAGGTGAGGACAAACAATGTTTGTATATAAACGTTACAAAAACGTTTGCAAACAATCCTGAAGCATGCAAGCAAGAAATGAACGTTATATAAACAGTTATTTTTGCTAATTTACTTTCAGTAGCTTTTGCATCCAGAAACATTAAGGTATTAAATAGGGTGGTAGTAGCTTAATGGGAAAGCCACTGCGCTGGGAATCAGACCAGCATTCAAATCTACTATTATATGCTCCTAACCAAGGCACTCGACCCTAAGTTGCTATAGGGTATTGTCCCTGTAATTATGTAAGTCACGTTATGTAGCTGCCGCTTTTTAGCCAAAGTTAAAGTAGATAAATGATTATGACCATAATACTTATAGCCAAAAATTATTATATTTTATTAATTAATTTAGCATCACAGACAAAATTTTAAATAAAATTTGCATATAAATAAAGCTGAGAAGTAACAAACTCTGTGAACCTTTTACACACCATGACAATTTATTTTCACATGGGCAATTTTAAACAAGACATTTTAGAAATTTCACATCAAACCACTGGACATTTTGAATAAAATGTATGACATTAAACAGGAAAACTTGTAACAAGGATCACAAGGTATGAAAGTTCATTAATCATCTGCAGAGATACTTTCCTTTGAGGACAGTTCATTTTCTGATCCCGATTCATATGGAGTGTTGTCAGATAAGACACCAGGTGAGCTTATGTTACTGTTGGTCAAAGAAGGACTTTTACATGACAATTCTTGGGGCTCAGATTGTGGAAAGAGTTTAGGATGCTGCTGAAGATACTTTTTTGACTCCGCCCTCGTCTGGCAACTTCTCACAACATCAGAAATTGCACTTACTATTGTGTCTTTGTCCTGCTTGGTACTACTGGCAACCGCTGTCATTACAGCTTTGTAAATGTTTGGCATGTCTTTAACAAAGCTGCAACGTTTGCTCCCAGACTTTCCCTGACTACTAAAAAACTGCCACAGATATGCAGGTGCAAGGGCATACAGGCATGTCCTGACAATTGCCTGAAGTGTCTTTTTACCAGTTTCTCTTTGTGGCACCAGGTCAGTCAAAGCATTTATCAATGCATTCCGCTGCTTCTTTGAGTCGTTGCTGTCCCCATCCAGCTTGGCATTGGCCTGTTTCAACTGTAAAATAGATGTAGTATAATCAACATTAGCAAAATCAAATTATTAGAATAAAACCAATATGTGGAAACAAGAAAGACTAAAGCATATATATAATACAATAATTTCACTCACGTCTTCAATTGATGTAGTAACAGGGAAACCCATCACATCCAAACACTGCAGGTAGTTTGTTTTTGCTCGTATTTGTGGAATCGAGCTGCTCATTCTTTTGATTATTGTCCTCACATTGTCATCTTGTTCAAGCTCCTTTCTTGCTGGAGTGACTCCAGATGTGGGTGTAATGGTTGAAGGTGCAGTCTTCAGATAGTTGAAGAGCCCATTCAGTTTTCTATCTATAATTTGAAAGCTCTGCGAGTGTGTA
>JAABNY020000095.1:30633778-30648736 GCA_015164015.2 Brevimyrus niger | reverse complement strand
CAGCCTGAGGTACAGGACGACCCCCTCGCTCTGGACTTGGTGACCCGGGTCCAGGAACTCCTAGAGGAGGAACGTCCATCCTGACAGCAATACCCCCTGGGGAGAGCGAAGAAATACCTTCAACGGCTGGGAGATCGACTCTCCCAGCTAAAAGGAGAGCCAGTCGTCGTACACCTGGGGGAGGAGATTGACCAGGCTCTGCTCTCCACCGGGAAAAGGAGGAAGCAGCCAGAGGGGCACTCTGAGTCCAAGGAGGGAGAGCCCCTGATACTCCTCGGAGCCTGCTCGCTGCTTCCAGCCCGGGAGGACACCAGGCACCCCCCCAAGACTGCCACCTCCACACCCAGTAAGCCCCATGTAGGGGAGAAGCCTCCCCCGCTGGAGGCTTACTTTTATAGGGAAGAGCGCCTGGGCATGGGCGGGATCCGCGCAACCAGGGACGCAATTTCACAGATCCCGCGTGGATTTAAATGGACATCTCTCTCCGGGAAGGCTCCAAATAGGGAGGTTTTGCCTGTCCCGGAGCTGCCCACACCCCCGCCTGCTGCTATAACCGCTGCTGCCGCTCTTCCCACGGCCCTGCTGGCCGTCATAGTCGCCGCTGCCGCTCTGCCCGCGGCCCCGCCTGAGGACTACATGCCGGCTGAGGCCACCCTTCCCGAGGCGTCCCCTGCTGGCCGCGTGAGCGAGACGCCCGCTGAGGCGTCCCCTGCTGGCCGCGTGGATGAGGCGCTCGGTTCACCGCTCCGAACCTCGGCACCTGCACTGTCCACCGAGGCGCCCCCTGCTGGCCGCAGTTGCGAGGTGCTCGGATTTCCTGTCTGGCCCGTGACTTTTATTCTGCCCTTGGCTCCTGTCCTGCCTGCCAAGGTGGCCCCTGCTGGCCACGTGGGCGAGGCGTCCGCGGAGTCGCCCCCTGTTGGCTGTGGGTGCGAGGCTCCCGGCTCTCCAGACCAGCCCGACTCGCCTGACCCATCGAGCGCTCCTGCCCCGTCTAGTGCTCTTGCCCGGCCCTGCTCTCTTGCCCGGCCCTGCTCTCCCGCCCAGACCCAAGTCTCCGAGGAGGTCCCGGACCAGGTAACTGGGGCTCCACCTCTTGATGAGTGGGACCCCTCGCCTTCTGGGCCCTTGACCCGACGGGGTCGTCATCAGGTGGGGCCCCGACTTTCGGTGTCCCGGAAATGGCGAGGACACCGACGTTCTGCCCCTGATGGTGGCTGCCTGCGAGGCCTGGGGTGTCCGGTTGGCTATCGCCTCCGGGCCCTGCCCCGGCTCCTCGGTACCGGTCCTCGGCCTCGCATCCAGGTCCGGGTCGTCCGCCTCCGCGTCCCCCTACCTCAGTTGGGCGTCGGACGGCGCCTTTGCCGGATATGGCTTCCCCTGCACCTGCTCCGGCTTCCCCCTCCTGCCTGCCCTCGTCTGGGTCCCCTCCGGCTCCCTCCCTGTCCCCTCCGGCTCTCCCTCGTCCCTGCCCCTCGGCCCCGGTGAAGTTCCCTCCGGCTTCGAACTCCCTCCCGCCTATGGCCCCTCCGGCCGCTGCCCTTCAACCGTCTGGGGTTCGTCGGGCGCCCCGTTCTTCCCCCTCCGTTCCCGTCTGGTTTCCCCTCCCTCCTCCCAGTCCCTTTGTTCTGCCCGTCTCTGTTCCTCATCCCCCTCTGGCTCCTCTGTTCACTTCTGGCCCGTTTGTTTCTCCGTTCCCTGTTCCCCCTCTATCTCTCTTCCTAGTTTGTCTGTCTGCCTTCCCTGTCTTGTGTCAGTTCCTGGCTTTTGCCTTTTGTCTTTGTTTTGTGTTTCTGTTCTGTTCCCTTGTCCTCGTTAATGGTTCTGTTTTGTTTTTCAGGTCTCGTTGCGTTTTTCGCCTCCTCCTGGGCGCGCCCGGAGTGCGCGCCTTTGGGGGGGGGTTATGTAACGTCCTGCCTCCAACGATCCCAATTGTGTGCCACGCCCACCTCGTTGCCTCCTGTTTTGCCCTGATTGTAGTCACCTGTTGCTTGTTAAGTCTAGCTTGTCTTTTGTATTTAGTCCGTGTCTCAGTCAGTCTTCCCCAGATCCGTCATTCTCATATTACGTGTGAGTACCCTGCTTGTGTCTTTTATGATTAAACCCCTCCGTTACCCTTACCTGAAGACTCCTGCCTGTTTGGTTTGTGCAACACTCACACCGGTCGTTACAAATACCACTTACCTTCTGTTTATAAGTGCAATAATTTGAGATGTGTGGATATGTGTGATTTGAACCTTTTAATATTACTACTAACAAGTTTAACTTGAGAAAAAGATCTCAAAACTATTTGTGTAGGAAAACTTTACTTTATGGAGCTGGAATTTTAATTTTTTACACACCAGAAATAAAAAAAAAAAAAAACATTCATCTATTTGAAAAATTATTATATCATTAAATGTAATAATAAATTATAATTTTTCCACAATTTCCACTCTGTTGCCATAAATCAGTATACAGTAGTTTATAGCATTGCTATATGTATATATGTGGTAGACAGATTTTGCTAAGAATAGCCTAAAATTTTTAAAAATTAGTCTCAAATTTTTTAGGTCAAACACATAAAAATATTTCCTTATGTTTTAAGAATGGAAATGTAATGTATTTATTGAGTAAGCCCAGAGTAAGTTAATATAAATTTATATGCCCCTTTTTTATGGACATAAACGTTAGCAGATGAAGACCATTTCAGCTGCCTGCACGCTGACTTGGCCTGGAGCCCAGCACGTTTCCTTCTGTCACATCAATGCAGATCATGGAGGCCTTTTTAGATGAGTGTTCTCATCATTGGCTGCTCCCAGTGACCTTCCATTGCCTGACAGCTTTAAACCACCTTTCAATGGCCACTTTACCACTGCAGTACGTGACTCTATGAAATAGACAGTAAGGTGTGAAATAGCTGAAATGGCTGAGATATTCACAGACATGACAAGGACAAGTGGGCTTGGAACCTATGGCAGGCAGAATAGGGCACAGGGCTGGGGCACACCCTGGATGTGATGCAAGTCTATCTCAGGGCATCTCACAGGGCACAAAGCTGGGCTACACCCTGCATGGGATGCCAGTCTCCATTTCACACATACTGTATGTACTCCTCCTACAGGTAAGTTCAAGGCGCCAGGAAGCCTAACAAAGGCAGCTGCATGAGAACCACAGTGCATGGGGAGAACAGTGACAGGAGTGAAAGCAGGATTAAGTGTGAGGTGACAGTATTACCCAAGCAGCCTCCACAGCCATGCCTTGAGCCCTGCACTGTCTGAAAGTCAGAGGTGGACATTTCAGGTCCAGAAATTAAAAATCCAGATCAAAGTTTTGTTTCAACCAACCAGTTGAGTATAAAGAGTCACAGTCACAGAGTATTCGACTGGTCTACAGTCTACAAGTTCCCCATGCCACTGAGCAGGATAAGCAGTTTGGAGATGTATGGACGTACAAAATTTGGTTTTATTGTACTTACATCTTCTGCCAGAGAGGAGGCACTGTGAAGAACAGGAGTGGGACTGAGGTGCTCATACTGTCGCAGCTTCTCATGTATCTGAAAGACACAGCCATTTTGCCTGTAAGCATGTTGTTCAGTATAATAGTTTAATTTACTGGCATTTATTTAAATAATAGAATAAAAGGCTATATTTAGCAAAAAGGGGGATGAGAAAACAAAGCAGCATATATAATCAGAAAGCACCATTTAGGAAAGATATTTTAAACCTTAACTGATGTTTATTGATCCCCATGGGGAAATTCTCTTTACTCCTCTCCTATTTTGCTCTCTATAGATTAGAGCAAGTTGGCTGAAAATGGCAGCCACTTAATGCAGCATCCAGGGACCTGGGGGTTGAGGGCCTTGCTGAAGGACCTGCAGATGTGCTGAGGCTGGCCACAAACTGGTGACTTTCTGATCACAACCATAGAGGCTTAGCCTACTGAGCCACATGCTGCCCCACTGGACTGTAAAAGATTTACCATCATTCATTTTAAGCTCAATTTTGTTAACAATTTGTTACAGAAATTGTAAAAAAAAATTAACTGAATGTGTACATATATGGAACCAAGAGTCCCCGGCCTGGAGAAATGCAATGAGGGAAAATGCATGATGCAAAGTGTCCTGCCTTCATGAGGTAAGCAAGGCTCTTCTCACTGAAGACATCCCTCAGGAAGACCATGTCCTCCGTGTGCTTGGCCTCTGGGCAGAGCTGGGCAGTCAGCACAGCCAGCGTCTCATGGAGTCCTGGGTTTGAGTGCACAGAATCAACCATGTTTGTGATTAATTGCACACTAATTACATGACATTCTCCTCAGAAATTTTTTTTTTTCAAAATATTTATTAAATATTTTGGAATGAATAACTGCACTGGTAATATTTAATATCAGCTAAGTTGGATCTTACAGTTTTGGAGGAAATCGATAAGCTACCATATGCATTTCTCTACATTTAAATCTATATACAAGAAATGGACGGTAAAATGTTTGCTTTTAGGTGCTCTTCTGTAGGTAAAATAAACTAAAAACACTTTTGAGAAATTAATGTAAGGTATATCGCCCTGAAAACAATTTTCCATTTAAGTACATTTGTATAACTGGTAAAGCTATGGAGGCTATAATAAAAGAGAAAATGGTAGATTACCTGGACTCCAGTAACATTTTGAGGGATAGCCAGCATGGATTTAGGAGAGGTAGATCCTGTTTAACAAATCTGTTGGAGTTTTTTGATGAAGCTACTCAGGAAGTTGATGATAAGAAGGCCTATGATCTCATCTACTTAGATTTCCAAAAGATTTTTGATGTTGTCCCCCACAAGAGGCTCCTACTTAAACTCAAAGCGACAGGTATTTTAGGTACCGTAGTGACCTGGATTGATAACTGATTAACAGATAGGAAGCAGCGAATAGTTTTAAGAGGCACAATGTCACATTGAGTTTATAGTGGGGTACCACAGGGTTTGGTTTTAGAACCACTATTGTTCCTAATTTACATAAATGATATAGATATCAATATATACAGTAAAATGGTGAAATTTGCAGTGACACCAAAGTGGGTGGTGTAGCAGATACTGAATTAGCAGCTCAGCAGCTACAGCGGGATCTTGATTTAATGAGTGACTGGGCCGATACCTGGCAGATGAAATTTAACGTAGACAAATTTAAGGTACTCCATGTAGGGAGCAGAAATATAAAGTACAGGTGTTTTATGGGTCCCACTGAAATAAAGGTAGTTGTTAAAAAGGCCAATAGGATTTTGGGGTATATTTCCAGGTGTGTGGAGTTTAGGTCTAGGGAGGTAATGCTAAGATTATACAATTTCAAGGTGAGACCTCACCTGGAATATTGTGTGCAGGTTTGGTTACCTTATCTTAAAAAGGATTCTTGTTGCCTTAGAAAAGGTGCAGTGTAGGGCCACAAGAATGACTCCTGGTCTTAGAGGAATGTCATACGAGGAAAGGTTAGTTGAGCTTAATCTGTTATGCCTCAAGCAAAGGAGACTGGGGGGGGGGGGGGCGACATGATCCAGGTATACAAGATTCTAGCAGGTTTGGATGCTGTTCAACCAAATAGTTACTTCAGCATTAGTTCAAATTCAAGAACTCGTGGCCATAGGTGGAAATTAGCAGGAGAACATTTCCAACTGAATTTAAGGAAGCACTTCTTTACACGGCGCGTAGTCAGAGTATGGAATAGTCTTCCTGATAACGTAGTGCAAGCTGAATCCTTGGGTTCCTTTAAATCAGAGCTAGATAAGATTATAACAACTCTGAGCTATTAGTGATGTTCTCCCCAAGCAAGCTTGATGGGCCGAATGGCCTCCTCTCATTTTTATAGTTATGTTCTTATTTAATCTCCCATAGGTAATTAGTCACAAGAACAATGATTAACATGTACATTAAAACATTAGTTTAAACAATACTATGAATTAGATAATGATTTGTGAGGTGAGCAGAGTGGCATGTGCTCAGTGTTATAGGAAGTCTCACCTGCGCCTGCAGAAAGCACCGGCATGGCGTCGATCATCAATCTGGCGCAGTACCTGGGTATGGGGCAGATAAGAGGGGCAGATAAGATAAGGCTACATCAGGATTCATAATGAAATGTTTTCATTGATTGTTGTGTCTTTGTTTTTGCTTTCTCGAGTATAGTCACTCTAAACTAATGTATGACCAGTCCTCAAAGTCATGCACACTAATCATTATATAAATCTACCGTTTGCCATCTGATCTATCTGTGTCACTGTTGCCCCATCTCAGTCTCAAACTGTTTCAAACTCGTGGTTTTCCAAATACAGGTACAGATCTTCCACTCACAGAGCCAGACAGTACCCCATATCTGAGCTTGACATGAACACAGGGACCTAAAAAAGCCAAATAATAAGCTAAGCTGCCTTGACAAATGCACAATGTGCGGTGAATCCACACATAAATGTGGGTTCACTATCCTTGACATTACTTGCCTGTGATCTTCTGAAATGCATTATGGATAAAACTATTGGGTCACACCTGATAATCATAGAATTTAGGTGTTTCATTAGACCAGGGGTGTCAAATTCCAGTCCTGTGGGGCCGGAGTCCTTTGTTGCATAGCTTTTTCCTTGTTGATTTAGCTTATGAGCTGTGTGATAATTAGCACAAAGAGTTAAATCATGTGTGTTAAATAAAGGTAAACCAAAAACTGTGCAGGGCTTCGGTACCTCTGATGTAGACCCATTGCCAGAGGTATATAAAATCAAGCACCTACTCATGCAGTCAGAAACTCAGCCATGAAGTAGCAGACCATGTAATGTGACAGAGCAGGGTCGAGGAGTGCTGAGGCACATAGTGTGTTAAAGTCACCAGTGCTCTGTTGCAAACTTCCTCTGGCATTAAAGACTGTGCACTAGTAATGGGGTTCCATGGGCAACCATGGCATGCGAGTCGTACATCACCAATTGCAATGTCATGCTTCAGATGGAGTGGTGTAAACCACGCCACCACTGGACTCTGCAGCAGTGAAGTGTTGAATTACACATCTCTGTTTGACAATCTGATGGACAAGTCCGGGTTTGGCAGATTCCTGGCTGCACTGTGCCAACTGTGGAGTTTGGTGGAGGAGGGAAAATGGTATGTGATTGTTTTTCCGGGTTTTGGCCCCTTAGTCCCAGTGAAAGGAACTCTTAATGTGTCACCATACCAAGACATTTTGCTTCCAAAATTTTGGGAACAGTTTTGGGCAGGCCCTTTTCTATGCCAGGATAACTGTACCCTAGAGCCTTGACCTCAACCCCATTGAACACCTTTGGGATGAACGTAGATTGCAAGCCAGGCCTTAAGGTCCAACATGAATGTTCTTCTTGAAGAAAGGGAAAACATTTCCGTAGACACACTCCAAAATGTGGAAAGCCTTTCCAGAAGAGTGCCAGCTGTTATACCTGCAAAGGGGGGACCAACTCCACATTGACGCCTAAGGATATTGAATGGGCTGTCATAAAGGTTCCTGTAGGTGTAATGGCTAGCTGTCCAGTACTTTCGTCCATATAGTGTATATGGTCTTACTGATGCCAAAACATCAGTATGTTCTTCCAGCTGACTTGCTTTTGTCTTATTGCTAATTACTGAAACTGCTCTCATCACCTCAGTTCACTTAATGATTAAGAACCCCACCTCCTAAATCCCTCCAAAACACCTTAAGCGGGATCGGTAAGGAAATCTAATTACCACCATTAGAGGTGATAATGTGGTGAAATGCTCACACAGGCTGAGACTGTAACAGGAACTTAAATCAATACTTTGACACAATTCTTTTTGTTTTGCAGTAGTTGACATTGACAAAAAAAGACATTTGTCTAGCTACTGGTAAGCTTTTAAGAATGGACAACCTTAAAAATGCAAAGCCAGGTTAATCGAGTTAACAAATCACGTCACATGCTACTGTTTTGAAAAATTTCTGAGGGAGCTTCAAAGTGTTGGTGAAGAACTCGACAGCTCAACAGTCACACCATCTTTTAAAAAAGGAGGTATTGTGGATAAATAAGGCAAACAGACATGGGTGGTGTGGTGGTACTCTATGCAGTTTTAAGTGAAACACACAACAGGGTACTGCTGCATACTGCCAAAAACTTGTGTCAAATAAAATTGTAAGTACTATTCTTTTTATGTAAAATGGGGTTCCTTTGGTTTCCTCCTGCAGTCCAAAGCCATACAGTTCAGTTAATTGACCATAGGATACAACTGCATATATGCCATCCTGTACAGAGTACACCCACACCTGGGTCTGATATATGCTCCAGGGCTTCTGTGACCCTGAACAAGATAAGTGGTTAGAAGTTTGAATTCCTCGCATTCCTACTGGCAGGTCTTCTACCTAATGGGCCCAAAGTCAGCTGGACTGGACACCACAGAGAATGAACTTTGGGTCATTGACCATACAGGAAACTGCAGAACAAGGTGCACATGAGAAGGACTCCTATCTGCACCTATCTGTACTACAGTATTCTCTACATTTTAGAGTAAAAAGACATCAAAACTATATACAGTATATATATATACACTGTATATATCCTGGGGGGGCATCTATATGGGTTGGCACACAGAAGGTTGCTGGTTCAAATCCCTGGGTCACCTTTGGGCCTTTGAGCAAGGCTCTTAACCCCAACTCCAGAGACTGGCTGACCCTACTGTTTCCTCTATGTCAGTTCCTCCTGAGATGCTTTTCTAGGTGTGCTGCAGAAGATACCACATATGCTAAACATTCATCGCCCACTTTTCCGTCACTCTCTGGTTCTCCAAAGCCAAGGCATGTGATGTGACACTCTGTCACTCTTCTTTGTAGGCTGATTAGCATGTCCAAACTTTTGACTGGAACTGTATAATGCTAATGATAACATAAGGGCTTTTGCCTATATCAAATCAATTCCAGCTTTAACATTAGAAATATTATACAATACTGTCAATACAGCAATTTTTTAAAACTCTGCAATCTGGATGACCAGCGAATCAATTTGCAATTATAAATAAAAATAAAAAAAACAATAAGAGAGAAATTTAAGCTACAAATAGCAATGCTCTCTGCTCATTAGATACTAGTCCCAAACTACACAGATGTAACACATATTGCACATAAAAATTACCCAGATAATACACTTTTTCTTGATTGAAAAATACTGCATGTTGCACATGGGAAACAAAAGCAAAACAGAGATATATTTCCACCTACATAAGCTAAAATAAATTTTAAAGCCACAGAACAACTATAACACATAATACTTTTAGGATTGCTTCATATTCAGTCGTGTTTTTTCCCCATAAACCTTTAAAATAAAAATATATTTTTTAAAAGTCTTTAATATGTGTTCACTCGCTGCAAGCTTGTTCAAAGAATATTGCAATAATGTTCTACCTTGTTGAATATTTTTCTTTAGGTATTTAAACTCTTAAGAAGTAATGCACTCAAGGGGATCTCCTACACATCATAAATCCTGTGTAAAAAGAAGGAAGGAAGGAAGGAGGGAAACTTGGTGATGACTTTTAAAAAATTCTGTTCTGGAACAAATGTTTTGCTTCACAGAGTTGTTTTTGTTTTAGACTGGGAAAACTGGAATTAGTTTAGAACAAATAGCTGTAAGTTTTGCTCTGCATTTGCCAGCTTGCTGTAATAATCCATTACGGACAGTTTCCTCTGACATATCACCCTGCACATGAATCAAGAGTCACTGGGACTGTCTGCCACCCTGTTTCCCTATATTCAGCTCAGACGAAGTGGAGTTCCTACTTTGTTCTTCTTAGAATCCACAATAAGCATGTTTTTGTGTGATCATAATGACCCCGAGAGTATAAAAGATGAGTGAGAGCATTATGTATGCATCTGTTTTTCTTTCACCAGATCCACCTCAAGCTGCTGTGACAATAACTTCGTACAAAAATCGATTTTCCCGTGTTAGTGCTGAACGACTTAAAGGAGGCTATCATTATAGTGGGGAATTATACAGTTTGAGATAGCCAAGGACACAGATCCTTGTACTTTCAAAAGCTAAAAGTTATGACATGACCCACAGCATGAAGTAGCAGGAAACACACACCTCCTTCCTAAAGCATGAAGCTAATAAGTCAGGCGGGTCGATGTTTCTCTGGTTCAGTTCTGTTGCTTACTCTGATTCCACCATTGAGTTCCCTACTTTAGCAAACAGTCTTGCCATTACACTGAGCGTGTGACAGCTATGACATGTAAACACACATGGGGTGCTGTTTCTGTACCCTTAACCATCCTGATAACCTTTGTGGGAAACCCGCCAGCAACCCAGCGAGCAGGTCTTCTTTATAGGAGCTGATTTGGAAAAACGGCACATTTATATTGCCATTAAATTTAGTCTGCAGTCAGTGTGATTATTATAATGCCACTTTGCAAAGGACCAACAATCCACTAAGAGTGTCTCCCTGTCCTGTATGCTGTGCTGTGGTGGATAGCACCCACCCAGAATAAGTAGCTAGAAGATGAATAGATGAATAATAAAATGTCCTTGTTGAACTGGGGGAAAAAATCCGAAACTTAGCAGCTTCACTGGAATTACTGATCACCATCTCAGAATGTCATAAGCAGCACTCCAGGAGGCTAACACACTTTGAAGAGGAATAGGATGTCTCACACTGCAGATGGATTTCATCTATCAGGCTTTTATGAGTTTCTTGGTATTTGCAAAACATGAAGTATTATTATTATTTATTATTTGCCACTAATATTTATTTATAATGTTGAAGCATATATTTTTAGCCAAGTGTTTCTAACCTGTACTGTAACTGTGAATTTCATAATGTAATTTGGTCAGATAGTCATACAATGTTCCTTTTCACAAAAAGTTAAGTCATGTGGGTCCTCCATAACTGGAGACTAATCCAAACAAAGTATTTCTTAGATTGTGGAGGCTAACATCAGATAAGTTGGCCTGAAGTTAAAATGTACCGTTAAGTTCAATACCCACATCAGGCTTCTAATATATTCATTTAAGATCTGGCATGACAAGATATGCATCCTCAAACACTTCAAACACTCACACACTACCTATCACAATGTCATCTGCTACCAGAATCCATTACTGCTGCAAATAGCAAGTCGATTCATCTGTATCTCTTTTTATCAGAGGCTGATACCGAAGTTCAATTCCTTTGTCACTGCATTTCCCAGTACAGAATGTAATGAGACCTCCATTAACAGTTAATTTCCTAGATAACAAAATCACTGCTACTTTGAACATTCTGTTGTAGTGATTCTACAGGTTCAACAGCTTCTATATACAGTCATGGCCAAAATTATCGGCACCCCCAGAAAATTGTTGCAATTGGAAATGTTTTGCCATATACATCTTTATTTCCTTTATGTGCATTGGATCAACACAAAAAAACATAGAAAAACGCCAAATTTGACATAATTTCACACAGAACTCCAAAAATGGGCCGGACAAAATTATAGGCACCTTTTCAAAATTGTGGGTAAATCGTTTTATTTAAAGCATATGCATGTTTGAACTCACCTGTGGCAAGAAACAGGTGCTGGAAATATAGCAATCACACCTGAAGCCAGTTAAAATGGTTACAAGTTCAATCATTCTGTTGTGTGTCTGTGTGCCACACTAAGCATGGAGAACAGAAAGAAGAGCAGAGAATTGTATGGGGACTTGAGAACAAAAATTCTGGAAAAATCAACAATCTCAAGACTACAAGTCCAGATCTTCACGCTCCTTTCTCCACTGCGTGCAACATGATCAAGAAGTTCAAACACATGGCATTGTAGCTAATCTCACTGGACGTGGACGGAAGAGAAAAATTTAGAAAAGATAAAGGATAGTTTTAATGCTGTATAAACAGCCCCAATCAATTTCTAAAAAATTGAAGCTGTTCTGTAGACTCAGGGTGCAACAGTGTCAGCTCAAACTACCTGTCGACATCTGAACGAAATGGAAGGAGACCCAGGAGGACCCCACTTCTGACAGAAAGACAAAAAAGACAGACTGGAGTTTGCCAAAATGTACTTAAGGAAGCCAAAATCCTGGGATTGTGGAGAGATGAGACCAAGGTAGATATTTTTGGTAAAGCCCATCATTCTACTGTTTACAGAAAATGGAATGAGCCTACAAAGAAAAGAACACAGTATCTACAGTCAAACATGGTGGAGGTTCTAAGATGTTTTGGGGATGTTTTGCTGCCTTTGGCACTGGAAGCCTTGACTGTGTACAAGGCAGCATGAAATCTGAAGACTACTAAAAGATTTTGGGGTGCAATGTAAGGCCTAGTGTCAGAAAGCTGCGTCTGTGTCAGAGGTCAAGGGTGTTCCAGCAGGACAATGACCCCAAACACACCCAGAAATGGTTAAAGACAAATCACTAGAGAGTCCTTAAGTGGTCAGCAATGAGCCTGGACCTAAATTCGATTGAACACTTATGGAGAGATCTCAGAATTGCTGTTGGGAGAAGGCACCCTTCAAATCTGAGAGACCTTGAGCAGTTTGCAAAAGAAAAGTGATCAAAAATTCCAGTTGAGAGGTGTAACAAGCTTGTTGATGATTATACAGTAGGAAGCAATTGAATTCAGTTATTTTTTCCAAAGGGGTGTGCAACCAAATATTAAGTTGAGGATGCCAATAATTTTGTCCAGCCAAGTTTTTGAGTTTTGTGTGAAATGTCAAATTTGGCTTTTTTTCCCTCCGTTTTTTGTGTTGTTCCAATGCATATAAAGGAAATAAACTTGTATACAAAAACATTTGTAATTGTAACAATTTTCTGGGAGAAATGCTGCATTTTCTGGAAAACATCCAGGGGTGCAAATAATTTCAGCCATGACTGTGTGTGTGTAGAGATGTTGGGGTTTCCTACATTATGATTTAATATATCTAAACAAGCATGAAGGAACTCAACCCAGTATTTATCAGTTTGTGTATACAGCTTTAGGCAGCTCAAGCGTGCCAATGCTCAGTCCTCAGCAATAGAAGCACGAGTATAGGCAGGAAGTGGTTGATCAGTATTTATACAAACCCACATCATTTCATAGAAATACTCAAGAAGGACTGATATCATTCAGGCTGCAGCAAAAGTGTGATGTGTCCAGAGGCATGCAGACATCACCATCCACAGACTGTTTTCAATTTTATTTATAATCTTAATGGACCTGATAGCCACCAGATGCCCTGAACAGGATATAATACAACTGAAGTCATAACTAGGTCATGTCTCCTAGTATTTTACATCAGATCTCCAGCAACTGTACATTTAAAACTATACAAAGCATATAGAATGTATAGACACAGGAAGTAGTCAAGCTGGCTTAAACTATGCAGAAAACAAATTTCAATGAGAAAAAAAACAGGTGAATGTTTCTCCATCTATCTTCCAGAGTTATTACCTTTACAGGGGGTGGGGGTGGGAGATTAAAACCCTGAATGGGATGCCAGTTCACCACTGGGCATGAGCACACTGATGCTCATTCATCTAATGTATACTTTGGGACTGTGGAAGGAACCCAATTATTATGTACAGATTACTACTAACATTTTCATTATCAACCACTGAAATTTTAAGAGACAAACCTGAGCAATGAAGATATTTAACTGTTTGAGTTTGGTTATGTGACATCACACAAAAAACAATAATGTACACTGTACAAATGACCCTATAAACACAATGAGACATCCTTAATCCCTGAAAGCGCTGATATCGGATCACTTCCAGACAGAACCTGTACACTTTACAGCACTTTTTTTAAACGTATTCTTCTGATCAATAGCCCACCCGTCACCCAGACCTGATCTGCCAACTCTGTGTAAATGAGGGAAATTGGGGGCTCATGCTCTTATGCTTTGAGTCTTCCCTCTTTCCAATGAACTTTAATGAACGTGGCTCCCAAACCTCCTCACATCAATCAATGCACAGCCAATGGTGTTTTCATCACTGGGGTCTCTGCCTGATGATAGTAACCATTGGACACATTGGTTGCCTAGTTAGTAAAACAGAATAACCTGTTGCAGGGATTCAACCAACCACCAATTCTCCAACATTAGTCCCCATTCAGAGGGTAACTGAACTTTGACTTTATTATGTTTTTCATTATTTGATTCTTTCCTAGAGTCTCCAAATGCTATGCCATGGACTCTATGAACAGTAAAATGAATAAAGTCTGCCACTATACTTTAAATATCGATCATTTACAAAACCTACTGAAGACAGTAAAACAAAAATTTCTATAGACATTTATAGCCTTAAAATTATTACTGTAATAGCATAATTCCTTTATTGCAGTCTATAGAAAATTTGGATTATGAAGTTACAACTGTAATAGGTTTATCGAAAATTGGTGAAAAATACTGCCAAGATGAACCAAAATGACTTGACCTTGTAACCACATTACAATTGTTAGCACACAGACATAAGTATAATACACTGTTTTCCTATTTACACCTAGAAGCAATAGCACATATCAACAGGGTCATAGCAAGACTACAGCCAAAAAGCCTGGTGAGCAGCCTAGAGGAGTCTGTTTTAGAATCACAGAGATAAATTCATTTTTAACCGAGAGTTGAGTGGGTGGACGGCATCCCTGCTGGCTTGGGGAAAGGGGGGGCAGTTACATTATACCACAACAACTGCTGCATATCCTCAGGCAGTATCAGGCACAGGCAGCTGAAAGCTAAGGAATGCAGAGACCCCCTGTCTGGCCAGCCCCTTTAATTAAGGATTCAATGAAATGTAGCCAGTTAATACTGGCCCCTCTGCCAAAATGTTGAGCCTCTGCCTCACACCCCATAGCTCAGCTGTCACCTAAACCTTACCTCCACCTGACCAATTGATATGCATCTCACAGTGGCCGCCCGCCGCCCCCCCGCCCCCCCCCGCCCCCCGCCCCCCCGCCCGCTGGCTCGTCAGCTCGGGCCCTGCCTGTGGGTCGGTGGCTGCCTACGGAGCGCCAGGTCCCCAGTCGCCTCCCGGCCCTCTCCCGGTTCCTCGGTGCTGGTCCTC
>JAABNY020000095.1:30610244-30621434 GCA_015164015.2 Brevimyrus niger | reverse complement strand
TGTTCATGTGTAGGAGCAGCAACATATTGCGTGAAGTTAAAAGAATCAATAAGATTTAAAAAGCCCTTAGACATTGGCATATCAGGACAACACACATGAATATTAAAATCTCCAACAATAAGAACACTATCATATTTTGGCAAAAGGTTGACCAAGAAGTCTGCAAAATCATTCAAAACGTCCTTATTATATTTTGGAGGTCGGTAAATCACAGCACACACAGTGTGCGAACCGAGCCGTTCAAACAAACTTAGTTCAAAACTAGTAAAAGAAGACGATGGTGACAGCTGCTTACATTTAAAGTGGCTTTTAAAAATAGCCAGTAATCCTCCTCCTCGGCCAGACAACCGCAGAGAATTAAAGTAACAGCAATCCTCGGGTAAAAGTTCATTAAGAGCACTGAACTCACCGACATTCAGCCATGTCTCTATCACACATAAGAAATCCAATCGATGGGATGTAAAGAAATCCTTTAAAATAAATAGCGTTCACCAGCGCAATCCTAGTAGGAATCGGTAGATCCACATCCTTAGCCGATTTGGGAGCCCGACACAAAGGCCGCAGATTCAACAGATTGCTCCCACGCCAACGAGGATGGACAGAGCAAGATACACGGGGCTGGAACAGTACATCATGGCCAACGATCAGCACCAACTAGGCGTTGACAGGCTCCAGCAAACGCAGAGGAACACTGAGACGAGGCATCTTTTTAAACTTACCCAGGAAAGGCATAGAAGACCGTTTAAAATAAGCCTTAAGCCTCACCAAGTGACCGCTACGTCTACCGCGGCGGCGAACACACTTTCGCTAGCGACGTGGAGTCAGGATCCGACAAAGATGAGCTGGAATCCCTGAAAACAGGGACAAACTTTCATTATCAGCATAGTCCACTCTCTTCGTATCTTTCTTCGAAAACTTTTACAAATTATTTTATGTCTACACTTTTGTACTTACACGAAGTTATCTGCAGCTACACAGCACCCAAGAGCCGCTCCGACTAACTCCCGGGTTTCTTTTTTTAGTCAAGTACGCACAGCAATCCCAATGAGCTTTGCAAAGCTTCTTCCCATACTACAAAGTGACGTCACTGTAGTCCTTCTACACCACACAACTAAAACACCACACAACTATTTACATATGTGAATCAAATCAGACATGACCCGACTACATTTAAAATCAAACTTAGCACAAGCAAATATAGCATTAGCATTGATAAAAACGGACGGCAAGCCAAAAACACTAGTGCCATCTTGGATCAAATTGGCCCTTGTCCGGATCACAGTCAAGCGACTCCTCTTCTCAGACGAAGTCCTCTCTCTTCTTTTCTTCAGGACACAAACAGCAACATCCCCATCAAACAGCTGCTTGTCATGTCCCATGGTAAGATACCTGCCAGCTCCCTGGCTGGGGGATGGGTGGGGGGGCATCTGAGGATCACTATGGCACTGGGCACCACTGCATAGATAACTGTATAAACAGTATGTAATCTGCCCCTAAAGTTACCATTATCATCTTCTACACAGGATCTAACACACAATACTTATCTTGTTTGGCCAGTAGGAGGTGCTGGTGATTACCCTTGACATATTGTGGCTGACTTTGCCACTGGGCTCTGCCTTATAGACAGAGTTCTTGAAATGTTCCACTGTCACATCCACCTCCACAGCTGCCTCTAACTCCTGCAATCAGGGTGCTCTCACAGATCCTGATGAATCCTGGGGAAAGCTGGGTCTGGGGGCTGGGCAGAGACACTGCCTGGAACACAGCCCACAACTGCTGGGCCAAAGAGTGACACTCCTCCTTGTTATTTAAGTTGATTTACTCTGCACTCCTTTCAGTACACTCATTTCATAACGTAAGGAATACTCTAAGCCTAAATATGGCTTAAAATCGATCCTTTCATTAAGCAGGGACCAAGGCATTCAACAGCCAAAGGAAGGGGAATAAAAGCATGTCTGAAAGAAATTTTATTCATTTATAACACAGAGCCCTATGCGACAGCCATTGTAATATGGGCTGAATGTTGCAGTGCATTGTGATTTATCTCGGAATGTTAATACTGCATAACATGCCTTTATGGAGTTCTGCAAAGAATGTCATCTGCCTCATAATAATCCACCACAAAGGCTGCCTAATGGACCTTTATGATGCAAATCAGTGCACTTAAAGGCGAGAAAACTGCCCACAGGTCCAAAAAAGCAGGATCAAAAACAGATTTATTATGATTGCCAGAAAACTACTGCACCAAAGTGATAAGGAGCGATTGGATTAGCTGAGAGGAAGATGCAGAGTCCAAGCGCTGTGTTCATCTGGGCGCCAGGGGTGGGGGGACACAGCAGCCTCCCTCCCAAAAAGGGACAGCGGAAGGACCTGAACCCCCCCTGTCCTGGCAGAACCTCACAGCGTGGCTAAAGTGCAGCACCCATGGGATCAGCATCAGATAAACACAATCACTATGAGATCATCTAACAAGCAGCCGCTAATTAAGTTAATAAATTAAGAAGAGAGCCAAGAATTCTGAATGTCAGAAACACTATTAAAGCCAATTGGAGTTTGTGTCTGTTTGCTTTTTTAAAGCCATTGCCCTTATAGCCCGTTATCTTGTGCCTTTTCGTGCTACATGGCTGCGGTTCCCTATGTAACGGAAAGTTACTGACTAAAAACACAAGGGGAGCCCAAAGGCCTCCTCCCAGCCTTTAGCCAGCGCCTTTGTTGGTGCATCGGCATACTTCTGTGATGTTGAGTCTCCTCTGTGCCACATAGACCAAGGCAGCCAGCAGCAGCACCAACAGCATGGAGACCCCGATCACGGTGCCAACTAATGTATGAAGGGGGAGAAGTCATCCTTGACATTCACTTCACCACTTTCCATCCACACCAAACAGCTGATCCTTGGTGTCTCATATCAGAATTAGGTTTATTGGCCAACAATATTCACATGGAGAATTTGTCTCTGGTTGTTAGTGGCTCTCATACATACAACACATAAATACTCAACTAAGACAAGGCAAGACAATGGTCAAATACATCCATCCATCCATCCATCCATCACCATAACCACTTAATCCCAACTGGGGTCATGGGGGGGACCAGAGCCTCTCGAGAACAATGGGCACAGGCAGGAACCAACTCTGGGGAGGAGCGAGCACAGCGCAGGGCGCGCACACTCAGACACGGAGCCAACATAGATTCACCAATTAACCTACCACACACCTACCACCAGAGCCCCTGGAGAAAACTCACGCAAACATGGAGTGAGCATGCGAAGTCCTACACCCAACCCAGGGACCTTCTTGCTGTAAGGTAGGAGCAATAACCTCTGTGCCACCACACCACCCTTGTCAAATATGATCCATACAGTGTATGTCCATATGCAGGTAGGCCCCAGGCTACAAATGAGATCCATTCTCTGTCTGATTTTAAGTGAAATTTGGTAGGTAAGTTGGAAAAATAATGATGCAGTACATAATAATAATAATCATACTGTAATTGCAATTATATGTGGTACTGTACTGTATCATGACCCGGTGAACCACTGAAGCTGCACAATGTTTTCATGAGCGTCACAAAGCATTTGTTAATACAAACCATTGTACCAGTTGTCCATAAATCAGATGTTCTTAACATGGGCAATGCCTGAAGCAGATGTCAGTACAAGTAATGATGTGTTGTAATATGTATTACTGGGCACTGGTCTCTGTGAGAAGACACATGTACCACAGTTGTCTCTCCACTGGAGTACATCTGCATGGCAGCCCAAACTCATAAAATGTTCCCAGAGTCTATAACTTCAATAGTCTGGCTGAACCAAAACATCTCACTTCAAGATTGGAGAATTGATTTTCTGTTATGGGACAAATGTTATGCCAAAACAAATTAATTAGAATGTTATTTATTAAGGAAAGGTGATAATCTGTGGACATACTTACAGAAGGCCTGATTCATGTCAAAGTAATATGTGCAGAGAGCCTGGTGACTGTACCGGGCAGTTGTGCTGCTTACCTCAGGGCAGGCATTGGTATATGCAGCTGGCCGCAGCAAGTTACCAAACTCAAATTACCAAAAACAATAACCCATAGCACTTACGCGATACAGGATTACCACAAGCCTAGCAAATATCCAAAAAAATGCCAAATAGGGAAGACCCCGATTAGGCTGCCAGTCCACTATGGTAAACACAATTACACACTGTAGGCAATTTGGAGACAACAGTTTGTTTGGAGGAAACATTCTGAAGGAATCACAGTAAAACATAGAAGTCCACCGCACAAAGCTGACCTATTCCATAATAAAAAAGACAGATATGTATTGCAGCATTTGTTATTTTATCCATGTCTTGTTTTTGTTAGTTTGCACCTCACTGTTCTGCAACCTGAGTAAACATCACTAGACCTCAGCAAAAACTGGTCCTGTAAGCAGGAGGTAGGAGCTTTTCTGAAGCTATACTCTTCAGCTGTGTTACGGGCTGAGTCAGTTTGGGGGAAAGTGTCCACTAAGCATGCAGCCCTGAAATGAAAAGAGTACCCCCTCCTTACCTACGGAGGGGTTTCTCTGTTGCTGGTAGATACCGGCCTGTGTGAGCCAGGGTCCAGATGTCAGTTTGCTTTTAAAGACTCTTCCACACGAGTCCTGCCTAAACACCTAGCCTTTCTTCAGCGTGCTGCAGTAGATATGGTCCTCAAAGACATTCACACTGAAGGGGTACCTCACATGTACAGGGCAGGGACAGCATGCTTAATGTGACTCTCAATACTCACATCAATTGTACATCAATCATATCCTCCTGAGACCCAAGGAAAAAAGTGTCCTTCAATTGTAGGTTGTCTTTGGAGGAAATAAGACATCACACGATTTTTTCAAATTTATTTTTACTTTTAATTTCACAGCATGTCCTCTAGTGCACAACATGAATAAATATGTTTTCTAATATCAGTGAAAAGATAAATGCAAAAATAAAATGACCTTCTGAGGTCCCGTACCTCAAAGGCGAGTGCTAATATGGGGCGCCAACTGGCCATTCTCATACACAAAATATATTCTGTGAAATACACAAAATGCATTTTGTCAAGTAAATAAATCAATTTTGTGTACAGTCATTTTGTGGATAAAATGTATGATACACATTCATTTCATGGATGTGGAAATTTATTCTGTGGAATCATGCAATACTTTTGTGGAACCAAAACATAAAGTATGCAAAAATTCCATAGCATAGGCTATCCTAGGTCTAGGGCCATGGCCGTAGAGGGAATGGTTAAACTTCTTATATTTGGCCAATCTACCTGCCAGCATGATACCAATATCCCCGATCAATATAGATAGATACAAGATACTTCATTTGTCACATACATGGCTATTGTTATGTTCCGTTCAGGCGAGTGAGGAAGCAGGCACGCTGAACCGTGATTACGGGTAAAAACGGGTTTATTTGAAGGGACATGGCATACGGCAGACAACATCAATGACGGATCTGGGGAAACTAACTCAGACGCGGACTAAATACAAAGGACAGGCTGAACAGAACAGGTAAAAGTTGATTACAATCGAGAATTAACACGTGGCACACAGGCATCGGACGAGCCGGGCGTGACAGTTATACACGTATAACATGTAGTGAAATGTACCCTGAACAACCCCTTAGACTGTGTGAATCAAATCAAAAATAAAATTAAAAATAAGTCAAAAATTAAAAATCTTACAATAAACTGAAAGTTACAATAACTAAAATGTATACATAAGAGGAATATCCATCCATTTTCCGACCCGCTTATCCTATTGGGTTGCAGGGGGTCCGGAGCCATTCCCGGAAGCAACGGGGCTGTCCTAGATGACAAGCATCTGCAGCATTGCATGGACATCAGCAGTCACCAGGGTGCCGGTCCCCCTCTTTGAGAAAGGGGGACCGCGAGCTGATGTCCTTGTTCCCCTCAAATATCTATATCCACAATTCCCCCTTTTGATCTCTGAAAGGAGATCACCTGTGATTTTGGGGAAATTGTGACTCCCAGGCAAGGGATACGGCAGCAACCACACGTAACTAATATGGCTGTAAATGTAGTAAGCGATAACAAAAGAGAACTCATTAACCCTTTCTGCTGACCAAACATCAAGACCATCCAGTCATCCCAGATGCTGACTCAAACATGGTTTCGGACAGCGTCTTTAGGCAATCCAGGGCCTTTGTGACCGATCCATCTGGGGGCGTATTGTTAGGGATGAAGGTGTAACACACACCCCCTCTCTCAGACAGCAGCATGTCCAGGGCCATACGGTTCTGGCAATCCCTCCCCCTTTTTAGGAGAGAACGGACCAGGCTTGGTCTTATTGTCTACGGCTGGAAAAACAGAGGCTAAGGTGGTACAGTTCATGGGGGTGGCTTCTCTGGTAAGTGCCAACAAGCAGGCATATCCCCATATGTCAGAGGGATATAAGGGGGTGGGCTCAGTGTATAGCTGTGGCCTACCGAATGCGCAGGCCACCCAGCCCACCATCTGCTGGTCCCTAGTTGTCTGGGCTATCCAATCCACCCAGAGGTTGCTAGCCTCTGGAGGCGCAGTGGTGGTGTCACCAGTAGCTGGGGTGCGAGGTGGGTCAATAAACTGCACCCTCACTATTTCCCAGGGGTCAGAGCCGCTTACATCCATGGCCAGAGTGAGGTATAAGATCTCTCCTTTATCAGGGCCCACATGAAAGACCCCCATGGAGAGAGCCAACGGGTTCCATCCTTATTTCGCTGTGTCCCTCCCTGGAGAAAGTGATGTTACCCCACCACGTCTTGTATTCTTGGCCTCCACAGCCATGGTGGAGGGGTCTGTACGGATCCCATCACGGGCCGGTGTACTTGGCCACCTGGTCCCACCCGGGGCAGGGTGGCGATCCCACGCTTCTACCTGCCTTACAATCCTCATGGAATCCTGGACTGGCGCAAAGCCAGATGTTATACCCTTGGTACAAGGCGTTCTGACCCCCCCAGTTGATTACATCGCATAAGTCAAAAAGGAAGGTTGTGCTCATCCCTCGAGTGTACTGCAACAGGAGTCCTCCCCTCCTGTCCTCGTACCTGGTCCCTGCTGCCCCACATGTCTGATCAGTGGAAAGCACTAAAATCACAAACAAAGCAATCATCACATGTAATATAACTCCCCCCAAAGCCCCCCTTTTTATTTTCATCCTGGTCTCAGTGGCCTGATGTCGGATGAGGCCTTCTGCTTCTTCTATCAGAGAGGGGTGGACTACCCTGCCGATCCTCTCAGGTCAGGGGATTATTCTGCCCCTATGTGGAGACCTGGCTTGGTTCTGGTTCCTCCGAAACAGAACTCTGTGCTCTCCCGGTGAGGTCCTCCTGGATCTCAGTTACAGATCTGCCTGGCTCTTGTGTCACAGCACACTGGCTCCAGTGGAACCATGTGTCTTCCTTTCCCTTTCAGCCGCACTGCGTGGGAAGTCCACTTGGTGACTTGGAAAGGGCAGGTCCACCATGACTCTGACCACTTCCTCTTGATGACTTTCAGGAGGACCCACTCAGCTGTGTGAGTCTTGTCGGTGCCTGCTGGTGACTGCCCCTCTTGGATCTGGCGGGAGAAACCTGAAACAACAACTTGCAATCCATCATAACATGATTTGGCATTCCCGTCCCCCTTTTGTTCTGGCCCCCACTTCAGTTCCCTGTGGGAGCCAGGAAATTGCCTCCCTGTCTGGAGCTCAAAAAGAATAAACCCCGTTCCCCAATCTGATGGACATAAGGGCTAGGGGCAATGCGTCAACCTAATTCATTTTGGTCTGTGCACATATTTTTGCCAATTTTTGACACTCTGGTTCATTCGCTCCATCTTTCCCTGGGTTTGGGGATGGTATACCGTTCCAAAGGAATGTCTGAGTCCTAGAGTCTCTACTGTGTGTAAATTCTTATTTTTGAAGTGGGAGCCATTGTCTGATTGCACACTCTCCGGAAACCCATATCGTGGGATGTACTGATATGCTATCCTCCTTCTTCCGGGCCACGCTTCTGGCCATCCCGAGAACGCATCTGTGTACATTAGTACATACCGATATCCCCGCTCAGGAGTCAACATGTCTGTGTAATCTATTACTATCTCCTGTCCTGGCCGAGAACAGGCCAGAAACGTTCCCTTGTCCGGTTTCATTGTTAGTCTGGGGTTGTCGAGTACGCACGCAGTACACTGGCGGACATAGTCCTGAACCATGTCCTTCAGCAAGGGGTGCCACCACCCTCCCCAGGTTTTTTAACATCTGTTTCACCTTTACATGTCCTATGCTGTGTGCCTCCTCCAGCACACCCTGCCTGATTCCTGGGGGAAGTGCCGGTCTTCCATTTCTTCTCCTCTAGTGATGCCTTCTCCTGCTCTTGTTCTACCCTCTCTCTGGTGACCTCCTGTTCTTGTCTGATTTCTTTCTCTACACTCACTATTTGCTTCACCGTTTGATAGCCTGCAATCCTTTTGGCCTCCTCATCTGCGGCAGGGTTTCCTCTTGCCACCATACTCCCTGATCCCTCATGGCTTTTGCATTTCACCATAGCCACTGTCCAAAGCAACTGTAGTGCCTCCGCTAGTTCCCTCATCTCAGCCTCGTGCTTAATGGGCTTGTTTCCTGCCATTAGGAATCCTGCCCTCAACCACTAACTCTATTCCACATGAACTGTCCCTACTGCATAGGATGAGTAGATGGTCACATCCTTGCCTTTCCCTAATTTTAGGGCCTCAATCACAGCTACCACCTCAGCCCGTTGGGCAGAAATGTGGTCCTTGTAGTCGCTCTGCCTTCAGGGTCACAAAGTCATCGCCCTGCCACAACCGCATATCCTGCCTGCAGACCCCTTGTCTCATGCCCAAAGCAGCATCCATCCGTGAACTAGTCCTCCGTTCCATCTATTTTCTCTGCCTCCAGATCTGGTCTTACTTTCTCATCTCTGAGTACTCTATATTCACATTTGTGAGACTCCCCCATTCCTATCCGATCTGCCATGTCTATCCCCTCATGTACAAATATCAAATGAGGGGCCTCCAATATTTTGTTGAGTCTCTGTTGCCGGAGGGATGTCATAGTGAATGTCTGTGAGTTCACATATGCCACCACACTGTGTAATGTCAGAATGTGGAGCGCATGTATGGAAGTAAATCTACGTCATCAGAATTTGAATTTTATATGCCACTGAAATTCTAACATTGATGCATTGGAAATATGCCTCGGAAATTCGATGGTCCAAATTCACATGCAAAAATACGAGGTTTAAAAATACAAAGACAACATTTCAATGCTGCTCCAATTCGACGGTCCGAATTCACAGGCAAAAAATATGATGTTAAAAATATGAGTTTTACATCCGGGATACCAAGGCTAAGCAATCGAGTCTGTATGAACTGGAACGTACATCCTGCCAATCAAGCCAATGATCACGTGACATAAAGCGCGGGATCAGTAGAGGTCGGCAGCAATGGCAGGGAACGATAGCACTTTGGTGAGTATATTAACGATATAATTTGCCCTTTGTTTTTGTAAGATTAAGTAACAGGTCATACTCGAGGCGTTGTACAGAATTCGACCCGCAGCATTTATCGAGGTGGGGTTCCTTAAAGTTTTGTTAGCATATGTTATTCTGCCATGGTTTGGCGTTCTAATTGGCAATTACGATATGATAAAAATGCTAAAATGTAAGATCGCTGGTAGTTAGGGTGCCCACCTAATCCATGTCAGGGGGGACACTATGAGCTACGGCAGGGTTTGTAAACAACCGGTCCAATTAAAAAGACCTGCTGGATTTCACTTTAGCACCGAGTTTTTGCTGTGTGGTGACTGTTCATTCTCCTGTAATCATGTATGTGTCACTAATATTAATGTGAAACAGTGGGGTGAGTCTTTCAATTGAGAAAACAAACCAGTAAAGGCACAAGAAGAATTGAACTATATAACGAAGTATAATGAGCCTGTCAGTTTTAAAGTAGTTTGTAAAACCTGAAGTAGCTCATAGTGGTCCTCCTAACATGGATTTGGTGGTCACCCTACTTGTAAGTGTACTCTCAATCTAGGTTTTGGCCATCTCCACAAATTTGTGTATAAATGATAGTTGTCATCCACCGTAAATACAAACACTGCGTAAAAAGTCAGGGAACAAGAGTAAATATGTCGCATATCGGCTAATCCAACTTATAACGGTAAGTAGAAGATTGGACTGGAAGAGGTTCTCTTAGAGATCTGTTCATAATTGACCATCAGGCTCAGCTGCTTCAGTTTGTGCCTTTTTACAGCTGTATAATCTATAGTGATGTAGGGATGGAAACTAAATTGTTCCAAATTTCCCCAAAGTATCGTAATCATACGTCTCTGCGCTTATCAGTTCTTTTATCGATGCTGCACCCTACTCGTAATCGTGGAAAATAGTCGAAATATCGGCTATGTTTTACAGCTCAGAAATACCCATCTTTTAGTCACCTGTATAATTAATAATGTTCATTTTACAAGAATATGCAAAAGAGTTATATCCAGCCATAGCTCCTGAGACAACATTAAGAAATACAAATAAGAAGACTGAACCGAAAGTGGAAATGCTGCGACCTTGAAAAGGTTAAATTGCGGTGCGTTAAATGGAAAAAGGTAAAATGATTACGGTACGTGAAATGCACAGATGGCTCGTGCACGTGAACAAGTACCTTGCATTCATTACCAATAATATATGAAACAATGGTCACAAAATATGGTGTAACATCAGCAGGTGCACATTGATTGCAAGTTAACATCATACACGTGCATCTACAGTAGTGTTGCCATAAAAAGGAATCATCATGGCAGAGAGGAAGTAGTGGAGTTATTTGTCAGTGTGTTTTTGTCAAGTTGTTTTAAGACAGTATAAGAAAAGTTGCATTATATTTTAGAAAGACTTCGCTCTCGTTTGGAGCTTATTCTTGGACATATGCCTTTTTGGAGTTCACTTGCACACAAGAACTTGTGCTTTTAAATGCTGTATCCAGTCAGATAGCTGTCTGTCCAGCTATTGTAAATGCATTGACACAGCTACAGGGTCTTATAAACGTGGAAAAAGAGAAAAGTGAGCAGATTACAGTAGTGCAATTTGAACAAGGACCATGTGGTCGGCATTGAATGGTGATATCCACTGACTACCTTAGCAACCTACTTGAACTTAATTTGTCCGTCCCATGTATAGCGAAACTCTTG
>JAABNY020000095.1:30545949-30585117 GCA_015164015.2 Brevimyrus niger | reverse complement strand
TATGCATTAAGTGCAAAAAATAAACAGTCCCCAATAGTGCTGTGTCGATAAAATCGATTCTCTGATTCTTAATCGATTCTCATAATAATTTCTATTGATCGATTTGTACGTCCAAAGATTTTACCCTTTAATATTTTCTGCCTTTTTTACAGCTAAAATAGGGGGGGAAAGTCCAGTCGGGCATTTTGAGCCTTAGGTGTTAAAGGGTTAATATCTTTAATCACGCGCATCGTGAGTTCAATAATGCGACAGTAGACGATGTGACAGTTGTTCACCGGGGAAAACTGTATTAACAACATGGCGTCGGACACTAACGATGCTTTGCAAACGCCCGTAACTTTAAAAGCTGTGGTCTGGCAACATTTCGGATTCAGAACGGACAAACAGGCATATGTGCTTGACAAAAGCAGAGCAATTTGCTTTCCCTCTGGAGTATAGAGGTAGGGAACACACTTTAAAAAACTGCAAATGTAGCAACTTTCATACATATGAATGAACCATTGGCCCAATCCCAAACTGGTCCCTACACACTCCGCCTCACCACTCCGCATTCGTTTGCGCATTCCCGAGACCCGTCGCCATGTTGAAGTGTGTCTCAAAGCAGCAAGGGCTAAGTGGGAGTGGTCGATTATGTCTTCCTGAAGCAAGTCAGTAACAACGGTGGCTCGCGCGATTCCACTACCACTTCCATATTCCACAATTCCTAGCGCACGGAAAACAGAACAGCGCGATAATTTATTAATTGGATTCTAACACTGAAATACACATAGAAAGTCTGTTACATGTTATACTTTATCACTGCAGAAAAAAATTTGGAAAGCAGTTATTTGTAGCTGGTCAGTACAGATAGATTTTATCGTGATCCGATCACGAGAGATGTGTGTACTTTTCAAACTAGAAACCACGCGAAGAAACGTTCAATCAATGTCACACCAGCAATAGCAATTTGTTTCATATTTGCCAACAGATCTTATCTGGTATTTGGTAAAAAAGTAATGTGTAATGTTTTATGCCTGTAAACTAAGTTAGCTATAGTATAAATTATACAATCGTCAATATGACATACATACTTAAAATTGCCCAGTGCAATAAGACGATGTAGCGGTCGTCTTCTTGCATTAGACAGACTTTGTGCTTTTTTAAATAACTGATATGTCATTAAAGAAAATACAATATAGGTTCTTGATAGATCCATTTGGTCAAATCACTAGGTAATGCATTACCTCTTTCCGGTAAAGAAGACTGTAAAAAGGCGCTGCGAGGGCAAGTCTGTCTCAAATGATTCTTGTGACAATTTTCCTACCCCCTTTATATGGCGCTGACAGGGACGTATCTGAATCGTTTCACCATTGCCTGTTAATCAATAGTTACCATGTGCGATGTGAATGCGCGCTAATGCGGCTATTTAGAAAGTGAAATGCTATCTTCAGGTAACAGCGGTACTATACACCCCTGATGCAGGTAAAACAAAGTAAGGTGACTTGGTTTACTTTTTTGCCGATTTAACCTAATTTAAAAACTGTAATATTTCCGACAATGGTCGTTTTGAAAAGAAGACCGATTATGGATTTAGTTAGCGTTTTTTCATGTTTCTATAACGAGGATTGGTCCTTAAACTATCAACTATCTTTAACTATCAATACTTCATTAATTTGTCGTTGGATGTCAATATAATACTAGTATTAATATGTTGCACAACTACACAGTCATGTAATTAAGGTAACAGGTAAAAAAAAACTTTTCAAAACACTGACCCAAATTGATATCAGATCGGAACAGATTTGATCAAATCGTGATAATCGATTCTAAATCTTCATAAATCGGAATCGAATCAATTCTTGAAATTTGAATCAATACCCAGCACCACTCCCCAGTGATTTAAGCTATCCCAAAACATCTCGAAAACACTTGATTCCAGAAGCTTTCTGTCTATTTTTATTTGTTTATTTTGTTTTTATTTTTGTTGTGTTCAGAATAACAAAAAATATCCATAAATAAAAACATTTATATTTAACAATCTTGTTATTTAACCCAGAACATCTTGCTATTTTGAGGCTTATTGAACACTGCTCAAAATCTTGTCACTGTAGTATAAATTGTTGTGCTCTAAATCAAGAAACATGCTTTGAAATGAGATAAAGTCAAATCCAGTGAGTTGGCTGTTTTTATAAAAATAATTATTTCATGGGAAGAAAACACTACAAAACTTTTTTATGGATGACAAAAAGTACCTTTAAGGTAGCCATGGGAATAAGACATATTCAAAACATATCCCAATGAAAGAATACTTGCAGATTTTAAATGTTACCTTTAGAAATGATAGAGAATACCAAGTTTTTCCCTACCACTTTATACACAAGCTGAACCTATTCACACTACCATGCAAAGGTCTTCAGAAAGGTATGATGCTCTGTGTGCAAAGAGATACTGTTCTGCAATATGCATGGCCAACCTTTGATGAGCGTCTACTTGCCATCTTAATCCTCATGAACAAAATATGGGTTTTCCTGGCCTTGTACAAGGTGGGCGTACTTTGAAGTATTTCTGCCTGCAAAGTTCTTCAGGTCATCATAGTACCCCTGCAGGGAAAAAGCCATTTACTTTGTAATTCTTCTTGAACCCAAAGGCAAAGGTAGAGGCCTTAGCAGAATAGGCTAACAGCTAGAGTTCTTTAAAAACCTGAGCTTCCATAATCATCTACCTGAAGATAAATGATAATTTTTTAATAAAAATATCTATTGTCTTTGCTCTATGGGTACTGTCTATGCATCAGAATTTCCCCCTGGGATCAATCAAATCCATCTTAATCTTGCTTAATCTTAACATTAGACTCATAAATTCAGACTCATTCTGGCTTTTGACAATGATCTGCTGAACTAAACCAGTAGTACTGGGGTACAGAGACCAGTAGCATAATAAAAAACCTTTTGACATGCTTTAGGCAGGCTGAATTTGGAGTTTTTTGGGAAGGAGCTCTGTTCTGAAAATGGTTGATGAAAAATCATTTCAAAGTACATACAATTTTAACTTTCAACACTGAAGCTTGTTTTGTGAAACAAATACTACACGGGCCCAAAATTCACACTCAGCAACAGTGGAACAGCATATACTTCCAAATCAAACTCCAGGTAGAAAAATTGTCTTTTTACCCGTTTGCTTGGCACTTGTTCCCTGCCAGCCATGGGCTGTGCTTTGCCATTTTCTGTCATTTCCATTTCTGACCGCTCCCAATGGATGTTCGTGGCCCGTGGGATCTTAGGGATTCCCTGATTGTGCCACGGCTCAGCAGCATTGGGGATGGAGTAAGGACTGCCATGGTCATGACCTTTACTCGGAGTCCTGAAAGTGCACATTTCAGTGTTAGAATCAAATGGCCTCTTTCGGGTAAGACAAAAGGAGGAGCCTAAAGCCAGGGGGAAGAACTCAAAGCTAAGAAGGGCAATTCAGAGACAAGCAGAGAAGCTCAAAGACAAGGTGTGGAGTGTAAAAATGACGGGAGAGGTTTAAAAACTGGGGGAGGAGGTGAAAGATAAGGGGAAGAGCTCAGGAGAATGGGTGCAGTTTAATGATAATGAGAGGGGTTTAAAGACAAAGGGCTGAGATCAACGAAAAGGGGAGGAGTTTGTAGAAAGGCGGTCATGTTCTGCAGAGACAAAGCAGCTGTTGGCAGAGTGAATGTAGGAGCGCACCTGCAGCAGATGATGAGCAGTGCGAGGAGTGTGAAGAGCAGCAGTCCCCCCAAGACACAGGAGATCACCACCACTGCCAGCAAGGCGGCTACAAACAGAAGAGGGAACAGATAAGCTGTTAGCTGAAAAAGTTAAAACTCATACTGCACTAAAGAGGTATCCTCAAATGTAATTAATGAATTTGCTATATAAATATTAGGCATTGAAATGATTAAAAGGGAGCACCTGTTTGAAATAAATCAAAACACTACTGAGAACACTCAAACATTGCTTTGCTCCAAAGAAAAACAGAAATACTAGCTTACAGTCATTGCAATTGAATCCTGAATAACCAAAGGGGCATCTGAAAGGCAAAAATAGAATATTACAGAAAGCACCCTGGAATGCACCATACATGCTTGACTATTATGCATGATTATGATATCAGTGTATGATATCATAATCTAGTCTAGTGCAAAAAAAATATTGCACTTGGTGCAGTTTTGCCAAGCTGCCACATGGTGGAGCCAGTTTTCCAAACAATGGCAAGTTGCTCTATCAGTACTTACAAAACACATTTCCCATTTTCGGCTTTCTGACCAACTGGGCAAGCTGTGGAAACAAAAACATAACAGAGCTAAAACAAAAGCTGGACATGTGCTGAGCAACTACCAGATTGCCAGTCATTAATTTTCTTAGTTACACATCACACCAGTAATACAGGCCTAACACTTAAATATAATACCATATTACTCAGCTGCTACATAGAGAAGCCACCAAAGAGTCAGATTAAGGGTGTTTTCACACAAAGTCCTCTTTAAAGGAACCAAACTCAGACCTCTAGAAGTGGTCCCAAAAGTGGACCAACAGAAAGAGAACTCTTCTTTTCTCTTCTCTTCTTTTGGTGTTCACAGAAATTAAAAGCGAACCAGACTGAGACTACTTCACAATGTGGTCTCAGTTTGGTTAATTTCAAAGCGGTCTGAGTTCCTCTGGCTTGTTCACATATATGCAAAAAATGCTGACGAATTGATCTGAGTTCACTTTAAAGTAGGGGTAGCCAATATTATCCGCAAAGGTCCGGTTTGTATGCAGGTTTTTGCTGCAACTCCATAATTAGATCACTAATTAGAGGAATGATTGGCTGAAAGAGTCCTCACACCTGGGTTTGAACATCTGACTTACGGGTTATCCCAAAAACCTTCATACACCGGCCCTTTGCGGATAAGATTGGCCAAGTGTGAAAACACCCTAAACCCAGTGAAAAATCCAACTCCATAATACTTAAACCAATCACATGTGCAAAGGTGTGTTTAATTTAATTAATTCACTTAAAATTAAGTCTAAATAGTGCCATAATCAAAAACAAGTATAGAGCCTAGACTATAAAATACAGTGCAAATGAGGTTAGGGTGGCTTCTCAACTTGGCAGAGGAAAAGTTGGAATCAAGGAATATAGTAATCTACATGATGGCTTTTTGTCTGGTTATGTCTCCCCAAACAAACAAAACTCCATTCTTTTTCTATAGCCATATAAACTTTAAGGGCTGCATAAAAATACCATAAACCAATACACAAGGGAGGACTGTAAGTGTGCCAGTGTCAAGGGATGAAGCAGTGGTGTGTCTGCCCTGGATAGGGCTCTGCCAGTGGGCTGTTGGGAAGCATTACTGAAGATACTACACTCTAAATCAGTGTTTCCAATCCAGTCCGGATTGGGAAACACTGCACTAAAAAATTGGCCAGAGAAAACACCTTGTCTTCCTATCAGAGTAACACAGTCCAAAGGTTAAAAGACTGATGACTTATATTGCTGTCATTAAATTGCTTGGAATTTAGCCCTATCTATGGTGCTAACAGTCTTAATTGCTTTGCACATGTTAACACAACTTGCACAATTCGAGCATAGATCAGACAAGATACATTTACACAAATTTATTATGGGTCGTTGGAACCTTTGTTCGTTGGAACTGAGCTTGTCAATCTCACAACAGTACTCACATCCCCAGTGCTCTGGCCCGTCAACACACCCGCAAACAAATAACACTTAGGGAAAGGACAGCAGACGTAAATATACATAATAGGACAGTAATGATATTATTAATAACTAACCTATGCAGGTCCTTGAAGAAAGCCAAAAGGGCACATATTCATCCAGACAGGAACATGAGACGATTCCATTCTCAAACTTGCAAGAGGTAGTATTACTGACACAATAAGGTGTATCAGAGTCACATGCATTTGTGCCTTCACAATCAATGTGGAACAAAGAATAGAACAGCACAAGTGTCAGTTTTAAGCCCAAAGCAGGTTTTTATCATCCAGTATGACAATTTAGTATCAGTACACACACAAATCTCTGAAACATTTTATTACATGGCCAGCACTACTCAAACACATGTTTTTCCACGCTGATTTTTCATGAATTTTGAGATCACTCTCACCTGAGAACGTTGCATTTTTGAGAAGTGGGTAATCACTGTTGCTCTTGATAGCATTTTCTATCTTTTCCAAGATGTCCTTCTCCGTGATCAAGGAGTTGTGGGCAAATATATTCTCCAGAGATGCGACGACACTCCCTTCCCTGCAGGCACAGCCACCAGATCAGCAAAATACTTTCTTATTTCCTCATTGCTGCTGCTAGGCAACATGAAATACACATGATACCATTACCTTTTTTTTTATCTAGCAGCCATTAACTAAAAAAAGACAAAGTGCTGTCACTGAAGTACCTCTATTATGGGATTAATAACATTACATTCATCAATTCAAGTCAAGAGTTACTCACTTGAGGCTGATGACTTTGGATTCCTTATATCCTACATTGTCCTTAAATACCATCGCCATCTACAGTGCACAACACACTGGTCATCCATTCATACTCTCTCAGCTCCCCACAAAGTGGAGAAATAATAATAAATAAAACATTTTCATATGCATCTCTTTAAACACTGCAAAAGTGAGGTATATGTAAAATACAATCAGCTCAAATGTAGAATATATTGAGGGACACACACTTTAGCAGGTCCCAACACAGACAGAAAAAACGTGTGTGTGTATGAACACAGTACATACCGTTTCTGAGATGCTCTGCGCCAACTCTTTAAATATTTTTGACCTTGTGTCAGACATCGGGATACTGAAATTAATACTTGTCAAATGAAGGTTGCCAGGAAAGACCTTAGCTGCAAAATAAACAGGACAAACATACAATAACAATCATTTAATCAAAAATGACACTTGGTGATGCACCAAGTATGCACATCTATACTTAATGCATAACATTATTTATTTGCATATACACGGGAACCTGGCTCTAATCAGTCCTTAAACTTGCACATCTAGGGGGACACTGCACATTTTGTAAATACTGATTCACTGACTTGAACCATTGCTTATAGATAAAAGCCATCCATCCATCCATCCTCTACACCTGTTCGCCAGTCACGGGGGTCCAGAGCCTGGAAGCTATGTGAATTTGACAAGGAATAACCCAGGATCGGATGGCAAGACAGAGTACATGCACCATTCACACCTACAGGCAATTTGGCAACTCTATCCTTGGCATGTTGAGCATGTATTTGGACCATGGGAGGAAACACCCAAAAACACTGGGAAAACATGCGAACTCCACACACATGGAGCCGGGGTGGCAACTTGAACCATGACATCAACAGTGTCAACAGTAAGGCAACAGTGCTAAGCACTGCACTACCGTGTCACCCTATATTTAATCTATTTTATTTCTATTCTTGTTATTTTTCTTAAGTTATGTTATATGCTGTGAATGACTGTATGTACCAATAGTGCCATGACAAATTCCTAGTACATTCAGGTGAACCTGAACCTGGCTGTTAAAGTGAGTTCTGATTCTGATGAAGAACATGGTAAAAACAAATGAATGGGACAAGTTAATTATTGGTGTTTTTACACTTCAGTTGTATAGATCACATTTTTGTATACTTCCAAATAATGATATTAATTAACTAATGAATCTAGCATTAACATGTACCAGTTATGCAGCTGCTCCCAGTGAAGAACATCCCAGAGAGGCACTGACAAGTGAAGTCTTCATAGAGGTCCACGCAGATGCTCTCAGAAGGACAAGGATTGGACAAGCAAAGTCCTGATAGGAAATAAAAAATACAGTCTGCTTCAAAAAGATATTCATGTTCATTATGCAAAGTGTAACCTAGATAAATAATAAGTGGATGCACATCCAGATTAATTAATGTATTTATCAGTTTTGTAGAGTCCCTTTCCACATAGATTGAGTAATACAGTCCTGATCAAAAATTTAAGGCCACTTGAAAAATGGCAAAAAATCATATTTTGCATGGTTGAATCTTAACAAGGTTCCAAGTAGAGCTTCAGCATGCAACAAGAAGAAATAGGAGTGAGACAAAACATTTTTTGAACATGCAATTTATTTAAAACAATGCTAAAACTGAAACAGAATGTTTTACAGCTGATCAAAAGTTTAGGACCACATGCCTTTAAAAGGCCAAATCTGTGCAAAGATGTGGATTCATTGTCATTTTCTGTCTGGTAGTCACACTGTCATGACGTTCTGATGGCAGAGACAAAGAAACTCTTCTATTTTGAACATGGTCGGGGTGTTGAACTGCATAAGCAGGGTCTCTTGCAGTGCGCCATCGCTACTGAGGTTTTTTTTACCATTTTTCAAGTGGTCTTAAACTTTTGATCGGGACTGTATAACAAGATTATGCTGAAACAGCATTCCCACCCTCAGTGCTGTCAAACTGATAACTATCCATTACATAAAGGTGGGATAACCACCTGGGGGATATGTGGGCGTGGTACTGTAGTTGACCAGGGTGGTTGCAGGGATGGTCTTGGTCACTTCTGATGAAGGAGTAGAGGGGCTGTCTCTGGTGAAGGTTGAGATGTCTTTTGCATGAAATATAATAAACAAAAATAAGCAAGCTCAATGGTAGAGCATAAATATGCACCGACAAGGCATGTCATATGACTAAAACTGTAAGGCAGGGTATAGACCTGACGTCAATAATTCGGTACTGCTGACATCAGTGCTGGTTGGTTCTGCCAGATCTGTGACAGTGGTGGGGGTAGTACTGGGGGTGCTGGAATCTCGGAGAGTCCACATTTGGCTTTTTGAAATGCTGTCTTCAGTTGCAGTGGTGTGTTCACTACTACCTGAATGTTAAAAAAGAATAATATCTAATAATTTGTCAGACTTGTCATTTATTAATCCAGGTTGTATATGTCATGTTACCACGTTAATGCAGTAGGACACTAGCCTGTAGGAGACAATGTCAGTGTTTCTGTGCCGCTGCTGTTATCGGTGTCACTGATTGGTTCTGTTGCCTCGCTGCCATTGGGCTGGATGGTATTTGAGGTGATTGGTTCAGGAACAGAGGAAGCCTCCACTGTTAGTGTGGGGGTGTTGGCAGTACTATTTGGGCTACCAGGATCAGTAACAGTGTTGGAGGAGTGGGAAGAAGCAGTGGAAGTGTCATTTACTACTGAAGAGGAGGCAGAAGGGTTGCTTCGGCTTTCTGTTGTTGCAATTGAATCTGCCGGGTAAAAAAGGACACATTAAACACAACACAAGGCAATGATCACACACATGTGCACACACACACATTGTAATTATATCTTTGTGGGGACTCTGTTCCCCATTCCCATGGGGAAAACTCTAATCCCAACATGACGACCTTAACTATATATATATATATATGTGTGTGTGTGTGTGTGTGTGTGTGTGTGTGTGAATAGGATAGTGGGATAATGCTATGTGATACTTTAGCAGGTGGAAGTAGTCAGCCTGGGTCCCCCACAGAGGGTGGAAGTTCTATACTGGTTTGTGTGTGTGGGGGGAGGGGGAGTACTGCAAATAGGCAATACAAAAACAAATAACACAGCACAGGAATTTCCACATTTTTCATAAGCTTAATGTGACTTATTGCAGGTCACGCAGCAGGAACAATGTGCAAAGAGAAGGGTCGTTGAAGACTGGAAGGACTTTTAAACATTCCCACAGCTCTTCTTGGCCGTGTTTCAGCCCACTCCTGTCCTTGTCTACACATGTGTGTTCTTTCATTGGTCATCCAGGAAACTGATACCATCACATTTCTTTTTCTTTATTTAGTAACTCAAAGAGGTTATGTTACTTCTCAGTACCCTTTTTGCCTCACAATTGTTCAAAGAATACACAAGGTCAAAAAAATGTGTCATATGCATCGCAGTTGTATAAGTTATAAATTTTTACTTTGACGTTCCCTATATCCATCCAAGCTGAGAATAACACTAGAAAACCCAAAAATACTATGGCACTCACCTGTAGAGCGAGATGTCATTCTAGTCGAGTAAGATTCTGGGGGAACTGTAGTCTGGTTGGCATTCACTATCACTGAGTCAGCAGTTCCAGCTTCAAATCAAAGGGCAACAGGAGTCAGATAAAAATGTAATAATATTATGTTATTTATACCCTTTTGGTTTGCTATACCTATAAGGCATAACAGCCAGGCTGGGAGGAGGCCTGATATCAAGTTCCGTACGATTAGCTCATAAATAATGGCTGTAAACAAAACTCAATTGATTACACTGACATTATAAAACAGATCATATCAGCTCCATAAACACTGTTGCATAATTTACAAGCACTAAATGGTATGATCATTAAGCAAGAGGCAGAGACATCTATTCACCTCTGTGAAAAACAGTAGCAATAGAAACTCTTCTATTGCCAATGTTCAAATTTGCAGAAGCGCCTCTCCCAAGTTCCCTCTCAATTCAGGAACAGCTGGGAACGCAGCAGTGACATGCCACCTGGGCCATAAAGTGAAACAGCTCCCCAACTGCACTTTGTGAAGCAGCATCATCATTGGTCAGTACAGGAAATGCCTCTTAGTTTAAGAAGGACAACATGCGGAAGAGGGGCGCCCAAAAAACAGATTCTCACCCGCATCCGGAGCAGAATATAATTTAATCTGAAACACATGGCCCCCCTACCCCCACCACCATGACTTCTCAGCAAATTCAAATTTCAGAACCCTTCCACTCAGCACAATATATCATTGTCCTAAGAGAAATCAGTTGGGGATCCCTGCTTTACAATATACATAAGAACTACCAGCAAACCCATTTTATGAATAGAAATATGTATACACTCTCTCTGTGTTCTCTCTATATTCTTAGTGAAACCACTGTGAATAGAAAACTGAATATGTAAATATACAAAATCATCCAAAAGTATATAACAAAGTATCACAAATTGTAAAAGAGTAAAACAGTCTTTTAACAAGGCAATCTGTCAGAAGAATCAGAACATCAAAATGATGTACCGATCCGTAATTTTAAGAGTGATAGAAAATAAGCATGCAGTAAAGCTTCCAATAAACATCAACAGTTTCTGCATTATAAGCATTTGCAGAGAAAATCTGTGTGCGAAACTGGAAATCTGTCTGATGAGTGATAACCCCCCCTGCACTGACATCTGTGGCCCCCTCCTCAACCCCCTCATATATCCAGCAGCTATTGTCCTGAAAGTAAGGGTCTCCACAGGACAGAACAAGGCTTCATTGTAGTTGTTGACTGTCCAGTCTCAACTCAGTGAGCATTAGTCCCAAGAGTACTGATAGCCCTTGGCCTACAATGAACAAGGGGTGTTCCTAAAATGCACAGAGCAGTGGAGTATCATTTCAGACTCTGCACTGTGCTCAAAGACATCTGAAGCATTGAAGAATACCACACACTGCGTGTGAATGCATTTCCAGCAATAGTAACTAACAGTCTACACTTAGGACTGCAGACATTACACAGTGCCAGTATGACACTGTCATGTGTTCTGTGCCGCTCTGATTTCATGGCTTCATGGATGCACAAATTTCTCCATAAATGCATAAGCATTTATATCCAAGAATAGGCCTGAATAAGGCTTTCCAATCCATGGCTGGGGGTGGAGGACTGGATAAGACCATTGAAGCTAAGGTTTTTTAAAATTCAAACTGGAAAGTCTCACACAACTGAAAAAAAAACAGCTAAAGCCAAACAGTCTGGTTGTTCCTCCCAGCAGCTGGGAAGCTGGTTTACATGGTTTATGAGAGTGTATTGTTAAAACAATCATTAGCAGGTGTGCACCTGGCCTGAAGCGTACTCACAAGCAGAGGATGCAGGCAAACGTCCAACAGAAACCACACCAGAAACACTCCTCAGTTTCCTCAAAGAAGAATGGCAAGGACAAATGACCAGTGTCTCCTATGAGCAACCACAATGAGCACCCAATTCCTACCTTTACTTATGACTTGTGAGACCTTTAAGGCCTAAAAACCTACCAAGGAACAAAAAGCAAATTTGCTCCTAATACAGCATTTGAATGTGTGTCCCACCTCAACGCAATGCTGAACTGGGCCTTGACTAAAGCATAAAGGCTCTTAAAAGTTTACTTTTTTCCATAGGAAGGTCAATGATTGTGGCCATTATCATTACTATGTTTGCTCTGTTCATTGTTTATTTCCTGCAACTGTCAGGCCGATCTATGTTCATTCAACAAATATAAGCAGGTAGCCATATAGAAGTTGCTGATACTGTGAAAAAAATTACACAAACCATGACTAAGCCATGTAGATTTTTTTCTTTTTCTTTTTTTGGTAACAGCAGGGTTGAAAAGGCACCACATCTCAAAGAGACGGTGTGTGTAATTCCCATGCCAAATTTCATGAAAAGAAAATGGTGATGCAAAAACCTGGAAATTTGTTGAATTAAAATGGAATGACCCAGTCCAAACTCATTTGTAGAAGCTTTACATGTGTAGAATGTACTGCTAAAACAACATTTAGCTGTGCCAGTCTTAGAAAAATACCATGACTATGACAACATAATGTGACTATGACTTGTTTTGCTTCTCCTGTAAACTAAGACAATGACTACTCAGGCTGCTCATGTTCTATTTAAGAATGTTATTGTTTTGAAATAGTCTCTTAGCCACACTGAACCACACCCTGAAAGTGTGCAGTAAAGCACAAATAGTGGGAATCTTTGCCAAACAGTTTTTTCCTCATGAGAAAAAATATTTTTGTTTTTTGGGCTACCTCAGAAATGAAGAAAGCCTCTGAAGATGATGATAACTGTCTAACTGTCTAAATTTTTAATTTGTGTTAAGTAGGTCATTCTGTATTTGTTGATTAAAGTTTGAAATGCAATAAAAGGAAAGTGCTTAATGATACAATTATAGGAATGCTTGTAATTTAATGAAATTTTATTACATATTAGCCATTTTTCCCTGAACTACTTAGCCAGTAATGAGTAAGAGTAAGCCTGGATCCTACCCCAAGATGCAGATGACCATCCAAATACAATCACATGACACACACTGTTAATTGCAGGGTCCACATACAATCATATGATACACACTGTCTAATGCAGGGTTCACGTAAAATCACCTGACACACTGCCTATTGCAGGGTCCATGTACAATCACATGACACACACTGCTTATCGCAGGGTCCACATACAATCACACGACACACATTGTCTATTGCAGGGTTCACATACAATTATATGATACACACTGCATATCACAGGGTCCACAAATAATCATATGACACACACTGCCTATCGCAGGGTCCACATACAATCACATGACACACACTGCCTATCGCAGGGTCCACATACAATCACATGACATACACTGCCTATCGCAAGATTCACATACAATTATGGATAGATGAAAAGAAACTAGCTCAGCAAAACCGTGCAGTGACAGCTAAAATAGCTGGAGGAAACTCCAGATTTCAGATCAAGATCTTACTGATATTTTGAAACAGAACTTCATTTCTAAAAAATCAATAGATTGAAACACAGATACTTCCCTGTTTGTTAGAATGAGCATATTGTGTTTTAAGCCAACATGGAAATAGTATCATTGTGTTTAAGGGCTACACTGGACTATGAAGTTCCCCAGGGTAAATGTCACACATGCCTGCACACAGACAGACACACAGCATTGCCTCTCATGGAGAATCCACCCTGTCCCCAAACCATACAGGTTTTGATAGGATCACAGATGGCTGTGTCACGTATATGAGGATCTGTGGGGTCCATCGCAGCCGGGGCAGCCCTCCACCAAAAACAAATCACTCATTCTTTTCTCGCTCACTCTCCAACATGGCAGTCTGCATGATCCTCTGCACATTATCAAACAAGAGTTATCCCTATAACAGCAGTAAAAACAACACAATAAAATCACTTCCCATTGATAGAAGGAAGTGTCAGACTATACATGGTAAACTACAAACTCAATCCAGAATCTGCCATACATTTATTTGTTTATACTTCAGCCACACCAACATAATGTACCAACATAGTCCATCAGGAAGATTTTTTCTTCATTAGAGTGAGGAGAGATATGTAATGATTGATGTTATTTATAAGTAAATCAAATAATTGTTAAGCAATGTGTTAAGTCTTACAAATATAGAAGCAATACATCTATACAATTGTATAATCTTGATAAGTTTAATTAACAATGATACACTGTGTACTATACACAATCCATTGGTCAAACTGAAAAAAGTGAAAGTATGATAAGGAGTAAGGAGCCTCTAAAAACAGTTTAAATCATCAAGAATTAGTGATTTATATTGTCTTCGTGAAATAAAAATGGGGTACATGCAAAAAATGTAGATCTTGGAAAATTCCATTGATCCATCCACCCACCTTCAAACCACTAATAGAGGATCATTGGGGACGTAAAAGATTTATCTGACTAAACTCTTGTCTAGCAAGTGCAGAACAAAATGCAGAGAGAGTCATTTTACAGTTTCAATAGAGAAAATCTGTGTTTGATGATGTATCTGGAAATATAAAGAGTGTGTATGAAAGCATTAAATGCTGAGTCATACGCCATAAGATTTCCCTGAGATAAACACTTGTTAGTGCTGAAGAGCTGACCATGTAAGGTCACTGTAAGGGCATGAACATTTTGCGTTCAAGCACACTTTAGCAAACTTTAAAGTTAGGAGCAGTTTGCAAAATGCAAAAACACAAGCCTGGTACCAAAAGCCACCTAACACTTCCTGTGCACAGTGTACACATTGTATAATGTACACAGACACAAACAAAACCTACGTGTGTCATATTGATACAGGCAAAACAGAAAAGAATGGTACCTCTGAGGTACTTAAAAAAGTATTTGAAGTAGTTTTACAAAACAACAGAAGAACATTTAGACTATATATCTTTTTTGGAATACTTTACTATTTAATAATATTGTTATGACACCATTGTGTCCAATATATATCATAGATGTTGCAAAGAGCACAGACTGCGAGCAGACTACAGCTTGGGCTTTCCGATATGGAAAAAGAAATAAATTTCATAGGAAAAGCTTGATTTTAAAGTAATCAATAAAACAGATTCCTTAGCTATATTCTAAAACAATATTTCTTGAAACAAAATATTTAGCTGCCCATGAATATGGGAACTTTAAGTTGAGTTTGACTAATATTGATGTATCACACATTTATACAACATTAATGCCAGCTTCCACCGTTGCCAAGGGAACATCTCCAACTTGCACAGAAGGATTAGACTGAATTCCTGAAATACTTCTCTCCAATCAGGAAGTGTTAAACTTTTGATTAAAGGAAACTGAGAGAGCAAGGGGCAAAGGTTATAGACTACTCAGCTGAATACTGATGCTCGCATACAAAGCCAAAAATAATCTGGCACCATCCTACCTAAAAGACCTCATCACACCCGGCACTGCACTACAATCTCTTCGATCCTCCAGCACTGCTCAACTTGTCCCACCACCCTTAAAGGCACAAGGAAGACACGCCTCTCGGCTCTTCTCTGTTCTAGCTCCAAATTGGTGGAATGAACTTCCCTTAGATGTCCGAACAGCTGAATGTCTTCAAACGACGACTTAAAACACACCTTTTACAGAAATACCTAAATTAGCACTTCTGGTATTATACTCTGACCGCTTTTCATAAAAAAATAAAAATAAAAACCCAACAGAGTATTAGATTGATGGTATTCATAGCCTAGGTGTTATTGAGCTAGTATCAGGAAAATTCATTGTATAGTTTTAAAGCACTTATGTAAGTCGCTCTGGCTAAGAGCGTCTGCCAAATACTGTAAATGTAAATGTAAATAGCTGCAGCTCAGATATTAAAATACTTTTTAATGGAGGGCAATGTCAAAGTCAGCAGTTATCGTAGTACAGTCAATTTAATGCTGCATTTCTTTTCTATTTACTTATTGCAACACACTGCTGGTTTGTTAATGAAAATTCTTCTGGATCCTTAACCCACACTTTCCTGTCTGACTCCTGTTTCTTCTTGCCATTGGGAATTACTGGCCTTGTCAGGTATGGTGATCATAGGCTCACAAATCCTGCGATACCAGTATTGTTCCTGGCCCTTTCACAGTCCTCCCAATACTGGCCACATTCAATGAATTATTTGTTGAGAGGGGGCACTGAAACCAGGACATTCTTTATGCAGCCAGTAACGCTTATAATCTTTTTGATTGAGACTCCCTATCATATAGAGGATCCTGTGAGGCCTGTAGAGGGGCAGTATTCCTTGATCCAATATCATCAACAAAGGTTTTGTTCTCTCAAAAGTCTGAATGCTCATTTTAATAGACACCATGAAGCTATAGCTTCTTATTCTGAAAACAGACCACAAGTAAATTTGCCCTTCTAGTATATTTGGTACTAATGAGTGATGTTAATTTCCATCTCTAATACACTTTCTGTACAGCACTATCGTATCAGTTCTAAGACTTGTCACCTGACAAACAAGCCTGTCCAATTCAAATAACTAAGGAATCAAGGGCTCTTTATGCAACATATCTAAGTCTTGTTTGCTTGACTTAAAGCCAGCTATGAAGGAACCACTGGTCTAATTGTACTAATTATATGAAAATTTCGTATTGGTAATAAATAAAACTCAACATAAAATTCAAATGCCCAAAGAGTTCAATCAACGCGTTCAACACCCAGGCAGTCATATGTAATACAATTATTATTATTTTTTTTTTAATAGATCATTCAAAAGTATCTATCCAAGTTCATCATTCAGTAATAATAAAGTAAATAATGTTTATATTAACTACAGTGGAAACATAATAAGATAAGTTTTACTATGGAGCAATTTCTACAGTATGATTGAGACTTCATGAAACTGCTATTCCCTTCTGTGTGGGAGACCTAATGTTCTGTAAACACCTCAGTTTTGAAGTTTAACAGTCAACAGTAAAATCTGTTTCTTAGGCAAACTGCTATCTGAGGGATGAAAGACAGACAGACACACAGGCAGGCAGGCAGACAGACAAACACACAGGCAGGCAGGCAGACAAACAGACACACAGGCAGGCAGGCAGGCAGGCAGACAGACAAACACACAGGCAGGCAGGCAGGCAGGCAGACAGACAAACACACACAGGCAGTCCAGCTAACAGAACAGCCCACTTAAAACTGAAAGTCTTTCTGAAGCTTTTCTACGCACAGCAGGAAAAGCAGCTGAAGATTTGAAGCTGGAAAGGGACACTGATTGAGGCTTTAACCGGAAATCCTGAGGAACAATACCAGGCTCTCTAAACAGATATGTAAGTGTCTGTTAAGTAACTAAAAACAATTGTTGTACAATGCCAAATAATTCAGATGTATTTCACATGGTATGACAACACTGTTGACACAATATGAGATTAACATTACAATACTCAAAAAGATCTAAGCCTCAAAATAATACACTTATTGTTCAAAGACTGAGGCTTCAGCATTACCTTCAGTTCTGTTTTCATTAAGCCCTAAAGGGAGGACTGAGGATGGAAATAACAATGACATCAACAATAAAAAATAAACTTAAAAAATCCCCATCACTATATTTCTGTAAAAAAGAAAAAAAAACTGAAAAATTAAAAAGTAAATATATCTTTTGTTTCATGAATATACACTGCCTGGCCAAAAAATGTAATATTTTGTTGGACCGCCATTAGCTTTGATTAGGGAGCACATTTGTCGATGCATCGTTTCCACATGCTTATGCTTATCTCAACACTTTTTTCCATCTAGATTTGCATTCATTTTTTTGTCATGGTCTTGTATAGCACATCTCTAAGTCTTTCAATAGGGTCACGACTGTGGTGGCCGATTCATGTGTGAAAATGATCCCTCATGCTCCCTGCAGCATTCTTTGACAATTCCAGCCCGATGAATCATGACATTATCATTCTGGAATATGCCCGTGCCATTTGGAAAGAATAATCAACTGATGGGGTAACCTGGCTGTTCATTAGTTTCAGGAACTCATCTGACTTCACTTTATTGCTGCAGAACATTGCTGATGTGTAATAAAGATCCAGTCATTGGATCTTAAACCCTTATTAATTTCAATTCAAACAGTGCATTGTCAGTGCATTGTCCAGGCAATGTAGATACACAGACAGATCAGTATTCCTCAGCAGAGGAGCATTTGGCAGTTACAGGGTGTCCTTGGGAGTTTTTCCTCACTTGTCAAACACCTCACTTATAAAAGTATAAATGTGATAATGGCAATATATTGTTTCCTGAACTAACAAAAGTTCAGATAACAGTGCAGTACAGAATAAAAGGTCAGAAGAAGGTGACACTGTTGGCAACTTTTAAAACTGTAATCCGACAGTCAGCAAAGGACTGGAGTTGGTGCTTTAGAAACAAAGCTTCATGCTTCACTGATTATACCCACTGATGCTGATGATCAAGAAAGTTTCCTCAATGCTCAGTCAGCAGTAACGTAAGAGTTCATTGCCATGGAGATAGCTCAGATTTAAAAGTGGAGTAAACAATCTGTGCTAAATCTGTGACCACATGCTTTTTTTGTTTAACAAGCTACAACAATCCCTATAGTTATAAAGGGATTTGATCATAATGCTTTTTTCTGTAAATTATAATTCACAGATGGACACAGTGTTCCATCTTAAATTCTGTATAAAACACATATGTGCATAAAACATATTCCTTGATAAGTAAAAACTTGTGGTTAATACTAACATTGTTGCTTCAATTGTATTGATTGACTAAAATGATTGAATCATTTCAATAATTAATTTGAGCAAAATTATACATTATAATTATTTTTTTCTGTAATATTTGAATATTGCTTCTATTCAAATACATATTAGATCAGTTAAAATGTAATAAAGTACGTTCTTATTTTTCCTTATTTGAACTGTCTGAAAGTTTGAAACAGTTACTCCTATAAAAGTTAAATAACATTACAGTAAATGAACAAATAGCATAACTAAGTACACATTCAAAAAATTACATTATCTGGAATTATGATGGTGAATATGTTATGGTAGTGCTTACTGGTGGCCCCCCACAAATGGTGGAGTATTCATGTCATATGTCTGAAATGGTCAAAGGTCTCAACATTGGCTCAAATTTAGCTTTCAAAATCAGGAACTGTAGTCATTGTTACAAAACTGTGCTCGTAATACCCCTCCCCCTTCCAAAACACACACATACACACACAGGTTAATCATGCGGAAAATGTTATACAATGACATAGTAGACTTTAAATTTAGTGATAATCATGTAATGTAAAGCAGTCTCTTGGCAATTCCTTTTTCTTTGCCCGTTCAGTTTCCTATTAGTTAAAAATTCATGCTTACCTGTATTACTGCTCTGTCCATAAATTGTTGTTACTAATGCAAAGTGAAATAAGAGCATTAAGGTATTCATAATTTAGAAAAAAATAAAAACGTAAATAATTTACAAAAACTTTATTCTTAAATAGAAAAACTAATTTAAAAAATCAGCTTAGTGTAGTTTCTTTTTTGTCTGTGGCAAAATCCTCTCTGATCGTCTCCTATTTCTTATCGGTGTGAAATGTGAAGCAGGTCCAGGTGTTTCAAGCTAAGGCTTTGAGCAGTTGAGCAGCTCACGCCAGACCACTCCCTCCTGGGTGGTGCTTGCTGGGGGAGTCGATGTAATACCTTTGTGAAACACATGCATTTATTTTGCCATAAAACATCATGTTAAACATTTTTTTCTACCTTTATGGTAACTGTGATGTTTGCAGATAGGCTACTTAACGTATTCATGGAAACAGGGCTATATAAGCATTTATAAACAAGTGAGAATTTCTGAGAAATAACTGTATAGATATGATGAGTACTTAAGTTTCAGTATTCAGCTACAGCTAAGTGTTAGTTCTGTTAAATACTCTTTGGCCAACAGACTTACAGTGCGTATGACAAAGGTTTTAGGGATTTTTATTTATTTATTTACAGTTTTCTGTGGGTCTAAGTCTGTATTTTCAGTAGAATTTCTTTAAATAGCATACTGATAAAATGGAATGGGAATTATGCCAGTTTTTCAGCTTATTTGAATTGTTTATTACAGGAACCCTTTCATGGGGAGATGCAATAATAACACAGTATTAATAATTAGTAATAAATTTGCCACTGTTTAAATTAATTATGATGGAATGCATTCAATTATTATTAACTATTCATGATTACATTTCTCATCCATTACTGATTGTGAAATTACTAAGGATTGACATTGACTTGACTTGAAAGTTAGGACTTGTAACTTATTTGTGACTTGTGCATATGTGATACTAAGCCACACATATCTGATAAATTTAAATCATGAATCGATCAAATTATAAGCAGATCTAATTATAATCCAACCAAATGACATTTTCAAGGAATTCTGAGAATTTCAATATACTGTTACTTTCATCGCTGTTATGGATGACGTCTTATCAACTGGACACATTTGCCAAACAAGCATTAGTTGTTGTTGCTGAGTACTATAATACATTAACAACAGTTAATAATAAATTCATGATGTCATTTCATGTTAAGTTACACAGCTGAATTCATGTTTAGTTAATGTGTTACACTGGTTTATAGATAAATATGCTTTGTAGTTAAAGATGAAGCAAGTTTGTGGAAAACAAAGGGGAACAGAGCATTGATGCAGTTAAGCAGGTCTGAAAGAGACCAGCACAGGAAACACTGAGAAACAGTCTAAATAGTTCTCATATTTCCAGTCCCTTTCATGCTACTTTAAGGCATTTACAGTATGCTTATTTTTCCATTTTACAATTTTTAAAATCACAGTCAACACATAATATTTAATTAATACCACAAATTCCAGCCTCAAATTCCAGTGTAACACATTATTCAGTGGATGCCGTTTTTAATGGTTTTGAATTATGGAAGCTATGGAACAGAATACAAGAAAATAATCAGCTCTGCCCAGAACTTATGAAAAAGGGGATTTTCAAAGACATTTAAAATGACAAGTGGATGAATGGATGGATGAATATCAAACTTCATCCATCCATTCAACAAGCAATAGGTGGACGTGAAGTGATTAAAAGTGAGTAATAAGGAACAAGGAAGTGAGACAAAATCTTATACTGAAATATGAACATCCGGTTTCTTGAATGATTTATATCCTGATTACCGTGCATAATTGCGAAATCCAAGGCTGAGCAGTAAATGCTGCCGACGTGGTCACCAGGAACATCAATCTGACGGAACCTAATAAACAACTGGGGACTGAGTCACTGTGCCTGTGATCAGAAGGTCACCAGTTCAAGGTCAGCCTCTGCAGAATAATCACATGTCCTTGGGTCCTTCAGCAAGGTCCTTAACCCCCAGCTCCACAGACATGGCTGCATGTATGTACTGTGGGTAAAGAGAGAATTTTCCCACAGGGATCAATGACATCATCAAAGTGTCATCATGATTTGTTTATTTTATTTATTAAATGTGTATTGAAATGAAATATAAAACTGAAATGTTTGCTATTCTGGGAATATATTATAAGGCAGTTTTATGCTTTTTCATGTATAATTTAATAAAAAAATTTTCATCAAAAAAAAACCTAGGTATGGTACATATTTTGTGCCAACTTTGTTTATTAATTAAAAAAAAAAAAAAACAATAAGTTGTTTTGTAAGTGGTTTAGTTGCCACATCACTGTGATTCACGCCATCAACAAAAGATCTTGACAGTGGTTAACATAATGAATAAGTCATAAATAATGAAGTTGTAGTCTTAAAATGCATTGCAAAATTTCTGAGGGTAATGCTCACGTGTTCTACGGCTAGAAATTCATATCCTGTTTTAATGCAGTTTTAAAAAATTTTAAAAATTCTAAATATTAGAATTATTCAAAATATATTAACTGATTTATAATCTGTGCCATATTAATATATGTAGTAATCTGCTTACCATTTCTCTAAGAATATTTACATAGCAAAATTGCGCTCATTTAACAGAGCTTATAGGTGAAAACAAACAGTACCATCTGGAAAACGAGGAAATGGCTCAGACGACATTCAAACACATTTCTAAGAATTAGTATATCAATAAAAAGAATAAGGCTGTTAAAATATCACCAGAAATATTAGGTGGTGCTGAACAAAAAGTCTCTTTTACCGACAACCACGGTCCCCCTGGTTGCCACCTATGGTGGGCTGGAGAAATGCGTGTTGAGAAGTAAAGACAATTAAAACATATATTGCACAAGAGCATTGTACGTCAGTCAGGTTCATGGTCCACCGTTGGTATAAAAAAATTTAGAATATGTGACTCATAGCAGTAATACTGATGAAATATGGTTTAAATATTCTGAAAAGGCTGGGCAAGGTAACTACCCCAGACAATAAGGTCTATAGTTCTTTTAAAATTTAAGTATCTCGGGGTCTTGTTTACGAGTGAGGGTAGGCGAGATCGGGAGCTGGACAGATGAATCGGGGAGGCATCTGCGGTTTTGCGTGGCTAAGAAAGAACTGAGCCAAAAAGCAAAGCTCTCGATCTATTGGTCCATCTTCATTCCTACCCTCACCTATGGTCATGAGCTATGGATAATGACCGAAAGAGTGAGATCGTGAATACAGGCGGCCGAAATGAGGTTTCTCCGCAGGGTGTCTGGGCTCTCCCTTAGGGATAGGGTGAGAAGTTCGGATATCCGGGAGAGCCGGGAGGTTTTCTGTGCATGTCCTACAGGGAGGAGGCCCCGGGACAGACCGAGGACTCGCTGGAGGGATTATATTTCTCGGCTGGCCTGGGAACGCCTTGGCGTCCCCCCCAAGGAGCTGGTAGAGGTAGCTGGGGAGAGGGAGGTCTGGGTATCTCTCCTGAAGCTGCTACCCCCACGACCCGAACCCCGGAAAAGCGAAAGATGATGGATGAAAGGATGGATGGTTCTTTTAAACTGATCTCACACACATTTACTTATTTTTTATTTATTTTTGTAATGTAACTAGCCATCACTCTTACTCACAGAAACAATTATTAATCTTAAAATCGATATTTACACAGTTCAGTCTATCGTAGTGGTATTATGTGTTACGAATGGCACACCAAGTGAAAACTTTATCTAAGCAAACGTATACCAAATGCTGATACCAAAGCTTAACACATATTGTGTGGCTTAGTATTTAAATCCCCCTAATCAAAATCACGATTGTTTCTTGTTGGCAACCCTAGTTAGAACATACATAAGAACATTAGAACTATACAAACAAGAGGAGGCCATTCGGTCCATCAAGTTTGCTTGAGGAGAACTTAACTAATAGCTCAGAGTTGTTACAATCTTATCTAGCTCTGATTTAAAGGAAACCAAGGATTCAGCTTGCACTACGTTATCAGGAAGACTATTCCATACTCTGACTACACCAGGGGTCAGTAAGTTTTCTATCCCACCTGGCTGATGAGCCACACCTGCTCCTGGTATTTACCTGAGAACTAGTGTGACTGATTAGAAGCCAGGTAGGATAGAAAACTTACTGGATAGTAGCCCTCCAGGACCAGAATTGGTGACCCCTGGACTACATGCTGTGTAAAGAAGTGCTTCCTCAAATACAGTTTGAAATGTTCTCCCGCTAATTTCCACCTATGCCCCGAGTTCTTGTATTTGAACTAATGCTGAATTAAATATTTGGTTGAACAGCATCCAAACCTGTTATAAGTGTTTGTGATAGAAATATAACAATGGAGGGAACTAATAATATGTATTATCATTATCATCTGACTTTCACAATTACAGTTCCAGCCCAGATATTCATCATTCCATCTAAGTAATTATTCAGAGTAGAAGTCAAAAAGACAATCAGCAATACGTGGGGACCATCATTTCCATCTAGTGGTCTTAAAGTGAATTGCATACATGTACTTTTTTTGTTAATTTTTTATTTATTATGAATAATTAAAATGAATATGCTAAATTGCTCAACAAATTTACATATTGAAACTTGAGACTGAAATTGTTCTTATAAAACACTAGATACATAAATTAAACAGTTTTAGAAAGTTGTAAAAGTGTTATTTGTTGGCTTCTGAAAAAAATCCTATATGATCCTGAGCACTACCTTGTGTAAGTCAAACAAAAGAAATTTATCAGGATAGCAAACAGAAGTGAGAGCAAATAAAAGATTATCGCCCTTGTTCATAACCATTTATTCTCTAATGAAGGTGAATGCATGAAAGAATTCCCTGAACAGAACTAACTGGCATAGCTATCACTGCTACAATACTCTCCACTGTAACATGGAAGGCATACTGATTTTCCAGTATATAGGGAGGGTGCTGTATCTCCAGCCAACATAATTAGCTGAAGAGGAAACTTGCCCTCTATGATCTTAACGCATAACTTTAACTTGGAAATGAGAATTATTCTTCACAATGAGAAAAATGTGAGTGTCTTTCATTTTGGGACATGCACATATATAACTGTAAGCAATGCAAAAGCTACTACAAAAGTATATGAGAAAACAGGTACCATAGGAGGTCATATACTGGCCACCAACAACCTTCCATATAAACGTATATTAAATAATATAAACATTGGTATAACAATAAATAGTGAATTATGACATTTTGGAGGAGAATGTCAGACAAGCAGCTACATTAACAAACGAATGCCCATCTTAGAGTTTAAAGAAAGAATTTAAAAGTGACAATATGACTCAGGAGAAATGTAAAGAAAATGGGATGGATCAGGATATAATAAACATTACGAAAAATTAAATAAAATCTTTATTATATTTTACTTGTTAAATTTTATTATACTTTTCAATTTTTACTTAATAGTTTGTTTGTTTGTTTTTTTTGTTTATTAGAGCCCACAAGCTTGGAGGGAACAGTCCAGGTAATTGCCACCCATTACACTGTTAACTGTAATGTTTGTTCAGTCAGGAATTTTTGCTGAATTATTCAGCTTAGAGAACTGCATTGGGATGATATCAAGCCCCACCCCATCCACTTGACAGTGCCATCAGGTGATGTTGGGGTGAGAACAATTAATTTAAAACGACAAACTGAAATATAATTTATATAGTAGATATAAGAATATGCATATGTGAGCAATTTCATTACTTTTACCATAATGTTACCATCCACTCTGAAATACCATAAAGATCATCTCTATTTTGGCTGGAATTCTTTTGTTTTTTCCCCCATTACAGAGGTTTACCATCTATGAGTGTGATAACCACAGTATTAGTGCTTTTCCCATTCTGGTGCAGCCCTCTAGTGTGGTTCACAGCCCAGTTGTGCTAAACAGATTCCTTGGGTGAGAGTTTGTTCATCATAATTCTACAGGCACTGCACCTTAGCATTTCATTAGGCTTCACAAATGTTTGGTTCTTACTCTGGTGATTTCAGCTCAATTCATCCTTCCATCCATCCATCCATTTTCTGCCAGTGAGGGAAATATGTATTTGACCCCCTTCTGAATTCAAGTTGACCCATTAATTGACCCTACTTGCTGTGTTTCAAGGAAAAGAATGCTGACTATAACCCCAGGAGCACCATCCCTACGGTCATACATGGAGCTGAGAGTATTATGGTTTGGGGGTGTTTTTCTGCCAAGGGTACCGGACAGCTGTACTGCATTGAAGGATAGATGGATGGGGCCATGTACCGTAAAATCTTGAATGAGAACCCCCTTCCATCAGCCAGGGCCCGAAAAATGCATTGCAGGTGGGTCTTCCCGCAAGACAACGACCCTAAGTATATGGCCAAGACAACAAAGGAGTGATTCGAGAAGAAGTACATTTAGGTCATGGAGTGCCCTAGCCAGTCTCCAGACCTTAATCCCACAGAAAACCTATGGAGGGAACTCAAGCTTCGTCTATCCAAGTGGCAGCCTTAAAACCTTAAAGATTTGAAAGAGGTCTGCAAAGAGGGGTGGATGAAAATTCCTGATGATTTGCATGAAATCCTGGTAACCAACTACAAGAAACGTCAGACAGCTGTGCTTGCAAAAAATGGTTATTCCACCAAGTACCAAAGCATGTGTTCTATGGAAAAAAAGTCTTATTTCCCTAAATAAATGACAAATTGGTTTGTAATGGTTACATAATGATACATAGGTCCAGGTCACAGGCGCAGAAGTTTAAGCAGGGATGCCCAGACCTCCTTCTCCCCAGCTACCTCCTCCAGTGGAATCCCAAGGCATTTCCAGTTCATTTGAGAGATATTTCTCTAGCATGCCTTGGATTTGCCCAGAGGTCTCCTCCTGGTTGGACATGCCCCAAAGCACCTTGCCAGAGAGGCAGGACTTCTTTTGGAGACTACCTATACCTCGTGACCATAAGTGAGGGTAGGAACGTAGATCAACAAGTAAATTGATAGCTTCGCCTTCTGGCTTAGCTCTCTTTTTACTATGACTTCCTACGTGAAAATATACAGATCCTCTTGTTGATCTGCCACTCATTTTTTTCCTCACGGGTGAACAAGACCCTAAGCTACTTAAACTTCTCCACTTGAAAACCTGGAAAGGGCAAACCACCCTTTTCCAGTGTATTCTCATCCTGATCATTCCAAACATGGCAGCAAACTGCCCCAATGCATATGGGAGGTCACAGCTAGATAAAGCAAATAGGACCGCATCATTAGCAAAAAGAAAAGACACTATCCTGAGGCCACTGAATTGGACCCTCTCCACCCTTTGGCTTTGCCTAGGAATTGTCCACAAAAGGTATGAACAGAATCAGTGACAAAGAGCAGCCGGGAATGAGTCCAGCACCCACCAGGAACAAGTCTGACGTTTCCACCACACCAGGTACCATACTTTTGGTACTTCTGGGAAGTACCAAAAGTATGGTACTTCAAGGTGTTGGTTTTCCACTGGCGTTAAACACTGGTACAAGTGACCAAATGACATCACAACGGGAGGTGGGTTATTTTGTACTGAATTCGAAAAATGGCTGTAGTGTATTTTAGGGCTGAACAATATACAATATTAATACCAACATCACATGTTATGCGCATGCAATTCTTACATGATTAGTAAGCTAAATTAAGATCAGACTTTTTCTTACTTTTAGTTCTGAATTTTTTCAATTCGGAACTACCTGGGATACAAACTTCATGCGTGTAACTAAACTCTTTAGCCAATAAGGGCAAAGGTGTGTCGTCACGGAGGTTGCTCCAGTTTGTGCAGCTGGGTAAGAGGTTGCAATGCATCTAACCTTAATGCATTGTGTAAGGATCAGAATACATTGCTTTAAGCCAGCGCTGTAAAGCAAGTCTAATGCACCCAATGACCAGACTGAGGAAACAAACTGAAACATGGACTTAATACAAAGGACTAATGACAACCACAAGAAACAGCTGATCACATGGGGATCCCACACAAGGTTAACGAGTGGGCGTGGCATACAGAAGGAGCGGACGATTGGGGCAGGACAAGGGTAATGTTGGGATAAGATCTTTATCGTTTTGGAAGCCATTAAGAAAAAATGCTCTTGTTTTATTCTGGTCATTTTGTGTTCAAATGCTTAAAAAAAACATATATAGGTGTAATTTTGGGGGGGGGGACCAATTACTTGGTTTTCCATTATTTCTTATGGGAAAAATTTGATCAGAATTCGAACTTTTTAGAATTCGATCTGGAGTCCGAAATGGATTAAGTTCGAGAACCGAGGTACCACTGTACACAGAGTAACCCCCACAGGACCCCCTAGAGTGACATAATTGTATGCCTTTTCCAAGTCCACAAACCACACGTACACTGGTTAACAATGCCCATGATTCCTCCAGTTTGAGGGTCCAGTGTTCCATAAGAAGGTAAAGAGTGCATGTGATACAGCATTTTGCCCCACCCACCACACAATGAACCACCTCAGGATGACAGCCTGTTTGCAGTTGATACTTCAGCACCACACTACGTCAGATAGAATGGAACAGTGTAAAGCTATTTCTGTTAGCTGGAGTGCCAATCCTGCCACCAACCCCCATTTTTTCCTGGAAGTTGGAGGACCTGCTTGCCAGGCTTGATGTAGGTTTAACATCATGCCCAGGACAAAGGAAGGGCTGGTGAGGGTGTGGGTTTTGGGGGTAACCTCTCTATCAGCCAATAGTAAAACAGTGGTTCTGAACTCCAATTCTTTATTTCCACTTCTGGAGACCCATTGTTATTGGCTGATTGAGTGGTCATCCCAAAAACCTACACCCACACCAGCCCTTCATGGAACAGGTTCTCCACCCCCAGCCTACAGGATTTGAACCAGCAACCTTCAGATTGGCAGCACAGAGCCCTAGCCTCAGAGAGACCGTTCCACTCCAATGTCACACCTAGGAAGAAATCTGTATTGTTTATCTTTGATTTAAGGCTCAACTAACAGACAGACCCTCCTCTTCAGGGGCCTGGCATTGACATTCCCAGGGAAGCTGAGGAGTGTGATCCTCCTGAAGTTGGAATACATTCTCTGGTCTCCATTCTTAAAGATTGGGATGACTACTCCAGTATGATAATCCAAAGGCACCATTCCCAACTTCCATGCAATGTTGAAGAGATGAGTCTGTCAAGACAGCCTAATATCCAGAGCAAACACCCCAAGGCACTTGACAAGTGTGTGGCAATCCATTACTGCATCATTTATAGAAAAATGTGCTTGAAACAGGGAAAGGAGAAGAGGAAAAGAATGAATGCAAGAAGATAAGCTATATGAACTAACACTTACAATCACCTTTTGTTTGTTTTGGAGTGTTTTATTGACCAAGCAAAAAAATAAATAAACTGCAAATTCAATTTATTAACCCACATGTGCATTTCAAGTGCATCTATTGATACATCTGTTGAGGTATCTAGGTAGTAATTAAGGACGTAGGTCAGGGAGCGTGTACATAAAAGTACCAGATTATGAAATTTTATTGCTAGCCCGAACATCAGCCAAGGATCGTCATTAAATGTTCAACAAAAAATGAGAAAGCAGTAAAAGACATGGGATGACCTAAATTATTTGCATAGTGCAAGAGATCATTCTGAACCCTTTGTGAAGTATGTAGCCCATATTAAACTTGCAAACATTAACTTTAACATGAATAATATGCAATGTCCAGTTTGTCAGTGACTGTTAAGATTGGATTGGATTACATTTTAACCTCAGTTAGGGCTCGGTTTGGTGATTCATTAAAATTTCCTCCTAGAGATAGAGCCCGTTCTTTGATATGTGCAGGACATTTTGGTTATACAAACTGGTAACAGTAGTGTTCCGAATGCATGTGCATTTCAGTCAAATTTTGACCTTTGCGTCATTTTGTTGCATGCTAGTGTTTCTAAATTATTCAATGGGAACATCTATAAGACCAATACCATCTCCATTAAGCTCATCCATTCATTGCTGGGCCAAGTGTGTTTGACACTTCAACCAATAAAGTAACTGAAGCAGTGGTAGGAAGTATAGAAAGCCCTCAATAATGTTTTGGACAAAGATACATTTTTCCTTCACTTGTCCCTGTGCTCCATAGTTTTAAAAGTCTAACCAAACAATACACACTTGATTAAAGTGCATATTCTAGACTTTAATATAACTATCTGCATGCATTTCAGTTTCAGCATGCAGAAACTACAACACTGTTTATACATGGCTTCCCTCATTTTAGGGCACCTTAACGTTTGGGACATAGCAATGGCAGATATATTAAAGCAGTCACATTTAGTACTTTCTGGCAGTAATGTACCGAGTATCTTCCCTGGCCAGGCCTCTACTGCAGCCTTTGATTTTCTCTTCAGTATAAGGAATGCTCAATAAGATGTAGATCGGGTGACTGACTTGACCATTGAAGAATTTTCTAGTTTTTTTCATGTTACTTTAGCAGCATATTTGAGAATATTGTCTAGATGTAGGCTGAAATGCCATCCATTGGATTTGGAGGGATTTGCTCACATTTGAGCAGATAAGTTCCTGCCATCAAGAGTTCTAAACCTCCATATCGGTAAGTGCTTCAGGGCCTGTGGCAGCCATACAGGCCCAGACCATCACATTCCCACTGTCGGGGTCATAGATGAGCTGCTATGCTTAGGATCTTGGCCAGTTCCTTTTCATCTCCACACTTTGCTCTTGCCATCACTTTGATAAAGGTTAATCTTGGGCTCTGTCCACAAGACCTATTACCAGAATTCTGCCACCTCTAAAGTAGTTTTTGGCAAACTATATTCTGGCCATACTGTTTCTGTGAAAGCCAAATGTCCCAGAAATGGGGAGCCCTGAACTGGGGAGACGCCTAAAATGTGCTGTGTCTATATGGTAAAACCGAAAACCCTTAGTCTATTAAATCCCATGTAGAATATTCAATTAGAAATTTAAGAATATGGAGTACAGAAGCAAATCAAAAATATTTCTTTGGAGGGCAATATTGAGGGAAAATTGCATCAGGTGGGTAACATTTTCTCTAAAATGAAGAGTCCACACACTTTTTACACACCGAATGCAGGAATTTGCCTCACCAAATTAATGAGCTCCTCTTTCTCTTAAATCATAAACAGTAAAGATGTGATGTCCATGCGAGTGACTTCAGATTTAATCTGTCACTGTAATACGAACTGCTGAGGCACAAACATGTATATACAAAAGCTACGCACAATCCGCCAGAAAAGTACAGTGTAAGTCATAAAAATATTATTTCACATATGAACAGTAAAGTTGCTCTTTAATGGTAACCACAAATACATAGCCTTAAATGGTAAATGCATGAAGAAAATTGATCATCCGGAAAGGTGCTTTTCACACATTTCGGCATTGGTAGGTTATAAAGGGAGGCAAAAACAGCATGAGAGGTGTTGATAGTTTATTCTTCCTAATCACTTATAAATTTCATCCAACAGGTACAGCCCTGCAAATCATGTCACGAGAATCTAGAATAAAATAAGCAAGTAGCAAAAAAGATAAAAGGGACAAAAACATCTGCTAAAAATTTGGTGGCACAGTGATAACCAGCAAAAGTCCTACAAAACCTCTCATATCATGCATATCTGAGAAAGAAAAAAAACACATTAGTGTTTTTGAACATTTTTGTAAACAAAACTGGTCTAAATAATATTAAAATAGGAAGTCAAAAAAACTGTGAATACACACTGCAACACTGCTTCATGTTAATGCTTTACAGACCAAAGCATACTTAACAAATCCATTCATATTCCATTCCATTACTGTAAACACTGTTTACATAAAAAAGGTGTAATATGGATATACAATATGCCAAGTTCATACTACAGTATTTTTGCTACAAACATGAATGTGTGTCCCTGGTTAGGCTTTAACAGTGATATGAGGTATATAATAGGCGATCCTAAATTCTTTTTTTTTTTTTTTTTTTTTGAGTGGTCAAATCTGTTTTCCCCATCACATTAATGGGCTTGACAAGCCCAGCTGTGTCTGTTTGGAGACCGGGGTATGGAGACGGCCATTCCACAGGGAAAATTCTGCATTTCAAAGAGTCAACCATCAACACTGGAAGACCAAATCAAGGTCATGGTTATAACCTGTACAAAATCAGCTTGTGAATCAACATTTATTTTTTAAACTCATTTATAAAAGGTAAACAAGACTAAATAAAAGTCTGCTGACAAACATATTCTAACCTCTAAAGATTCCCAGGCTATTTTAAATTAACCACAGGCTCATCTGGGCATCTGCTTAGTAGTCTGGGGTATCAACTTTAGCTCAGAGGTAGGACTCAAACACAAAAACCGGGTGCCACTTAATTGACAAAAATGACCATTAAAACATATTCCTGTCCCTTATTTCCAAACAGAATTTTACACTTTATCAACTGGCCCAGATCCTGTTCATAAATTTTACCCACTTAGCATTCAAGTGACACCTGCACAGAAATCCCACTACACACTAAAGCAGAAGTTCAGGCTGGGCGCCTCTTCTCAAAACAGCATGCCAAAGCCAAATAAGGTTACTGTCCGGCTTCAACCATCATCACACGGTACAGCTTTCCCCCCATTTTATAATAAAGCATTAAAAGTGCTTGTTGGGCGAGAGCGGCAGATACCTAGCAGGCTGCTCAGTGGGTAATGAGGGACCCAGCACCTCCTTCACTATCCTATATCACTACTATTGCTGACAGGGCATTTCCTCAAGAAGGCAAATGCTCGCCTGTCCAGACACCCACTGGGTCTGTTTACATATGGGCTCAGGTGGGACGTCACTAGACCAAAGGGGCCAAAATACAATACAATACAATTCTGCGCTTTTCCTTTTCACTGACCACAGAGTTCCCTGGTAGAATAATAAAAAATTAAGTCAGATGGCCCTTGCTGAACAAAATGTGACTGTGTCACATTGGACCAAAGAGTACCATGATCTCTAAATGACTAGGTGGAAGGGCTGTCAGTTTAACATGGACCAGTTCAATTACCGGCTGCATTCATTTCTGAATGGGCAAAACATTTCACAAAGCTTCTCTGTAGTTTTAAACATACACCTCCAAGATGACTGTTTACCACTTCTTATAATAAATTCTCCTTAGTACACGTTTTTCCTGAGTAATACTTTCAATTCTTGTAACAGGCATTTTTTTGCTATTTCAAATCTGGGCTATTCCCTGCCATTATGTTTATTATTACTAATAATAATTAATTATTATACAATTGTTGATTGCTAAAACACAAATGTTCATGGAAAAATAAGCTAGTATTCAGCTACCCTCTATTTTAATCTATTTAACATAACAACCATACCTACTGCTATTACCACTACTACACTAAAGAAATCGACTAAATAGGTTTTAAAAAATTAAAATTGCATTGGAGGGAGGCCATCATCCTTTCCTGGTGGGATATTGTATAAACATTTATTGGCAGTGTAAAACAACCTTGCTTAAAAAAATATTAATAACAATAGTAAAATAAAATAAAATAAAAAAAACCTCCAACTAGGTCCATCTCAGACCTTACCTGTAACTTTGGCTTGTTGGGGTCTTAGATTCTGTACTAACTGGCTCATTGACATCAGCTAACAAACTAGTGTACCCTGAGAATTCTGACACAGGAGTCCTAATTCTGTGCTCAGTCTCTCCGCTGGAATCACTGCTGAAAGCCAGAGGGACTCTGCCACCTGATTTAAACCCAAAGGCCTGGGCAAAATTCTCAATCTGATAGGGGCCCCGAACATCCAGACCCTTGGACGTGTCCAACGGGGTCAGGTCCGGCGATGCAAGCTGGTAGCTGGAAGAAGCAGTGCTTCTCTTGGGCTGCTGCCCCTTCTGACTAGATAACTCTGAAGTGGTGATCTGGTAGGTGGGCGAGTGCTGCTTCTCTATCTGTTCAGTGAGCTCCTGGGAGGGCGTCAGCTGCTGGTGGGGAGACTCCAGGCTGCTCAGGTGGAAGCTGGGCTGGCCTGAGCCCGCCAACATCCCAAAATGGGACTTTGGCAAGGAAGAAGAAAGGGTTGAGGTAATAGATGGGCCAAAGCTGCACTCTAAGGGGGAAGTAGTGTAGACCTGTTTCTCGGAGAAAAGGGAGCTGCCAGGCTGGCCGCTGCTGGAGACCAGGCTGGGGAAAGGCCCACCTGGGCCAAGGGGGAAGGTGTTGCTGTGGCTGGTTCGCTCCAGGGCTTGCAGTAAGAACTTGGAGTATTCATGCATGCTGACAGTCTTATCCCCAGAGGAGGTGGGGGAGTCCTCCTCCTGGCCCAGTTCAGGGGTGCCCGCAGAGGGGTGAAGCTCCACATGCTGGTCACTAAGGTCGAAAGGGACATCGTGGGAGCCATCAGGCTTCTGAGAATAGTGGTCTAGCAGGCTCTGGAGCACTTCGTCTGGAATGCCTGACTTGTCATGCTTGATGTCGCCACTCATCGGTGAGTCTAGAAGATTCAAGGGCGTCTCACTGTCCATCACACCCTGGATCACTGTCTGTTGTGAGGGCATGTGCACCACGTTTGACCCGTAATCGCCACCACTGCTGCTATTAGTCGCATGCAGGTACCGCCGCTTCTTCAGAAACTGCATGGCGTCATCATAGTTGCTGCTGGTTGGGCCCTGTTTGACCCCAGAGCCCTGCAGGAGCCCTATGTGGTCCATACCTGAACTGCCAGCAAGGTCCATGGAGTCACCTTTTTGAGACAGCAGCTTCTGCCCATGAGGACTGCTGGAGGCCTCAAGGGACACCAAACCTTTGTCGGTGCCCTTCCGTCCAACCTTCTTAAAGACAAGCTTGGGAGCACGACCATGTTGGTCGTGCATATTGGAGCTGGGTAAGTTGCTGTTTGAAGATACCGTAGGGACCTCGACTGCATAGTCCTGGAGGCCAAGACCCCCAGCCATCTGTGTGTCACCAGTTTTCTTCTTCTTGCGCTCTCCCGCTTCACTGGCATTTTTGGACCTCACCCTTTTGCGGCCAGAAACGCTGCCATTTCCCTGAGTGATAGAGTAGCTGCTGGAACCAGCCTCACCAACCCCGAGGTCCAACATCCCAGGCTCCAGCCCTTTTTTTATGGCTTCTCCACATGTTCTTTTGTGCTTAAGTAATCGATCGGTTCTGGAGAAATACTGAAGAGAACAAAAGAAAAAAAAAAAAAAAAAAACATCAGACAATACAGAACCACATTACATTATCCATTAATGTGAGAACAAGACCCCCCTCCCCAATTAAGGAGGGGATCGAGTAAACCAGTAAGGACTCTTTCTGGTAACAAACCACCATTTGCTAACCTGTTGGCAGGTGTCACATTTATATGGCTTTTCTCCGCTGTGAGTTCTCTTGTGTCTCTCCATGTGGTACTTCTGAATAAAGCGCATGTTACACTGATCACAGCTGAAGGGCTTCTCGCCTGCAGGGGTCACAAAAGGAACCACGGAGGAAGTTAAAGCCAGATGCCTCAAAAGAACACTAGAGATGGAAAGACGCCAAGGGCTCTCAGGTAGGGCCGCACAATATATCATTTCAGCCATGCTCAACAATCACATCGCAAGACATGCAAAGAAGTGAATGAAATTAAATCAAACAACTACAACTTTTTCTGTCTGTTACAAAAGGAAAACATTTTCCATGACTAATGCACAAGTCAGTCTGATAACATTTTACCTGATTTAAGGTCTGTACAGCAGACCATCAGTCACAATTAGAGCTGGGCAATATACAATATGAATACCAACATTGCATGTTATGCACATACAATTCTCACATCATGTGATCAGCTGGGTTGAGATCAGGCTTTTTCATACCGTTCCAAAAATTATATCACACTACAGTATTTTCATAACATTATTTTGAAATACCAAGGGATAATAATATTTAGGGGGAAAAAACAACATTATTTTGAAATACATCCCATGTATCTTGAAATCTTTTAAGTATTTGGCGAGTGGAATAGGACAAAAAATACAGCAAGTCTTGCAATTTAAAATATTGTTCCTTTATATTAATTACATTATAGATGATCTATTACGTTTTAAAACATTTATCTGCTCACGCTCTCCAAACCAATCATATTATTTTCATCCTTGCCGCTTATGTGAAATATTCCAATATTCTGCAGCCCTATTCTTAGGGCTAGCTACTATGAGGAGACAGAGACGACTGAATCAATCTCACCGCTGTGTATCTTTTCATGCCGCTGAAGAAGGTATTTCTGGATGAAGCTCATGTTGCACTGGCTACATCTGAAAGGCCGCTCACCTGTGCAGTCAAAAATACCACATTCCAATTTCCACATTAAATTACAGGACAGGAGTGACGAGAATCTATAGAAAGATTCAGATAATCAACCACTGAGTGTTAAAGCTGAAAGAAAAGCAGAAAATAACAAGAAGTTCATTGATATTTTTCATTGCACACACTATAGCATAAAAGGTGTGATTATTGTACAATGCATAATTACTGTTTTCATAATACACCACCAGGAACGCATTTCTTAGGAAGTCTTCCAAAATTGAGGAGTTAAAATGGATAAAATGGTTATAGAGGAAAAGTATTCCCACCTTACACTAGTACTGAGTGGTATAAACGGTATATGATATAACTTTGCCCAACGGGAGAGATATTGATTATACCGCCTTGCCGCAGAAATTTCCGCTCCATGCCCGCAAAAATGACTTAATGAAGTTGTGTCAAATAATAAATCATTTATGATTTATATGAAAATTGTTTATACGGTTATGGCTGCACCCGGTCTGATTTTGACAAATCACATCCGCCCATACCCGTCATACTTAAACCCGTATCCGAACCGTTATCCAAAAGAAATAATAAAATTTCGCACCCAATTCACTATAAATACCGACACCTGACCCACACCCGAATGAAAATCAGTCAGATTAAAAATTAAGCACAAATGTTTGCCACAACAAATGACCAGTGACATGCGCGACATCAGTTGAAAAGGCATAGCCAAATGTAAATGTTGCTTAACAGCCTAATAAGCAAAACAAATGGTAGTAGCCTAACAGTTTATTATACAACAGCTACAATGCCTTTGCTATAGACATATGTTACCCATTCAAAAACAGTTACATTGAAATTTACAGATCAAATCATATATCGCAAAATATACACCGTCTATGGTTCAAATTATACCACAATATGAATTCTACGTCATATCACACAGCCCTACCTTGCATTAGTCCAAAACAAATCACAGGGTGAATATCTCATCTTAAGGAAGTTACCGAGATTCACATTTAGAGACAGACACCATGATTGATTTTAAACTAAGATCTCAGAAAATCTGAACCATGAAAAATGGTAAACAATGGCATCCATCATCCATTTCTGAATATTTGCCCAGCATGAATTTTGATGATACAGTAAAATCCATTTATAACAGACTTCAAGGGACCTGGCAAAACAGTCCGTTATATCCAAAGTTGCTGTATGCCCAGAACACAACTACAGTTGTGGACCTTGTTTATCATAGACGATATTCCATTATAAGAGTGTCCACCATAATGGGATTTTACTAGGGATGAAATGATACACTCAACTCCACACAGAAAGGACCTGGAACCGAAAGGAGGACCTTCATGCTGTGAGGCAGCAGCGCTAACTGCTGCGTCACCATGCGTTCTCAATTTCAAATTCACTCGCCATCTTGAGTTCGGTCAAAACCAAAAACTGACATCCGATGTCGACGTGACTACAGTGATATCTGATGTTGAACTGACATCGTGAAATCAAATGCAATATTACATCAGTTTCTTCTGTTAATGTACTGTGAAGTACTCCTAAAGTAGCAATTCATGTTCTACATCAACCAGTTTAGTCATGCATTTACATAGATTTTGAACAGATTCGTGATTCATCGTTACATGCCTAGGTTTTACTGTACTTCATTGTACAGTACATTGGTGATGTACAGTAATATAGCGAAGATGAAGGCTAAAGTAGCAGGCGGCACAGGGAGCTACTTACCTGTGTGAATGAGCACGTGTCTGCGCAAGTGATAGGAACTCCTAAAGGCTGCATTGCAGTGCTCGCAGATGTGCGGCTTGGAGTTGGGGGACAAGGCTCCACCCTCACCATCCAGCATCGACTGCAGCCAGGACACATGAATAACAGAAGTTAAGAGAACTGCACAGTCAGGACAAATCGCCAAAGCGGACCGAGCGCATCACCGTAGCCATACCTTTGACGAGTCCCCGCGTTTCCTCCGGGCTTTACCCTCCAACTCTTCACCATTGGACTTTCGACCTCTTCTGCCAGACAACTCTTTTTGATCTTTTCCAAGTCTACCTGATAGCTGTTAAAGGCCAAACAGAAGATGGGGAAAAAACATAAGACATCCAATAACAACCAGAGCATTATCAGAAGGCAAACTATGGGAGAGAAATATTGGTGTCACTGCTATCCAAAGGAATATTCTTGCTTATAGATATACAAGAAAATAAACAGAAGCAGCTCTTTCCTAAGATCTGACCATGGCAGTTGGCACATTGGTGCAAACCATATCCGCCAGAAGTGCAATACAGAGCAGAACTCAATCTTTAAACCTTCTTTTAAGCAGCATCACTCTCTTCAGACAGTTTTGTTTTAAGCAAGAGACAATGCACAAACAGCAAACAAATTCATATTAGAGAAGCAGTTCTCAGGGATTCCAATTCCAAGACATTTAATGGTAATCCCTAAAATTATATCATTGGTTGATGTTCATTAGTTGATGTCTATACTTAGGTGTTTTAAAAGGCTGAAGTGCATGGCCCAGTGGCAAGGCGACTGGTTACCACTCAAATGAATCAACTTAGAAAAAAAACAAAAAAAAATCTCATCTGACACCTAATTGAGAGGATAACCCAGAAAGCACAAATGGCTCATTTACTGACTGCCTTGGGCCTTACATTGCTGAGGCTGAGATCATGCACCAACAGGTTCTGGTGGCCACCTAGAGACATCTCCAACAGCTCGGTGCTCTTCCCCATGCCGCTGCCATAGTGGGCCATACGGTAGTCATGCTCAGTCATCTTCTCTTGCTTAATGCCCATGGAGTGTATGAAGCTGCCGCTGTGGTCAGGTGAGTTGCGCTCCTTCTTCAGGATCATTTCCTGTGGCAGGTCCTGCATGACAGACTGCGCTGCCAGGCGCGTGAAGCTGGTGACGGGTGGCAGGTGGCTGAACATGAGCATGCTGGGTGCAAAGTTGGGCTCCATTCCCCCGTTTCGCAGGAACTCGTTGCTCAGCTTGTCTTGGATAATACTCATGGTGATTTGTCAGGATAACTACCAGGAGCTACCAAAGGAACAACAACCTGGAGCAAAGGAAAAAGTGGCAGAACAAAAAGATCCCTGTTAATACAAACAGCTGTTAAAGCTGAGTGACATACCATGCATGCACAATAATTACCTGCGATTCGGATGATAGTGGGGACAATTGGCCAAACGCCAGCTTCTTTGGTACTATACAGACATTTATGCCCACAAATTGTTAGGCAGATTAGTAATACAGCTAAAATATTAATGATATATTGTGACACCCAAAAGTTGGCAATCAGTATAAATTTGGCATATCCTTACATTTAATTATCATGTCAGGCTTTAAACTGCAAAACGTATCGCTACAGACAGACATCTTTTTACCTTGGTTACCCGCAAGATCTCTTTTAAAAGATGCCGTAGCTGCTGAGCTTCACTGCAATTTCAGTGTGTATCGCACTGAAGTATACATACTGGTTTGGTGATGTGCTCTAAGCAGATGGCAGATGAAATTTAACATAGATAAATGTAAGGTAGTCCATGCAGGGAGCAGAAATATAAAGTACAGATATTTTAT
>JAABNY020000095.1:30529900-30541832 GCA_015164015.2 Brevimyrus niger | reverse complement strand
GCCTCGTGCCTGTTGCTTCTGGGATAGGCTCCGGACCCCCCGCGACCCAGTAGGATAAGCGGTTTGGAAAATGGATGAATGGGGTAAATTAAAGTAATGTAGGGCAATGCACTGTGGGACAGCGAAGTCCAAATGGTTTTTAAGCCTGGGTAGATAAATCCATTTTTGTTATTGCATAAATGTTATTGTTATTTTGTTATTGCATAAATGAAGAGTAATTAAACATTTTGATTTCTTTGGTCTTATGTAGCAGTTTGAGTGTCCCATACTTTGAGTGTCCCATGAGTGAGTCCCATACTCACTCATAATATTCATCTTATATATCTTCCAATTCTTCTTCGTCTTCCATTATAATGCATTCAGCCTGTATACCTGCTTGTCTTATTGGTTGCAATGGTCTGGAGCCTATCCTGGAAGCTACAGGCTTCCAACCACAATTCACATCTATGAAAAACTAAGCAACTATTTTTGGATGGAGCATGTTTTTGGACTGGTGGAAACTGGTGAACTTGGAGGGAACCCCAGGACAACACAAAGAGAACATGCGAACTCCACACTTAGACTTAAATCCTTGGTGAGGCAACAGTGCTAACCATTAGCTGTACCATCATACTGCCCGGTTCTTCTTGTGCTTCTTCTTCTTCTAATAATAATAATAACCTTACATTTTTTAATTTGTTTTTTATTATGAGCGGACACCAGAATACAGGTCTCCACCCCAGCTATATACTGTAAGTGTAGAATATGTATGTTCTCCCTGTGTTGTCTTGCTGTTTTCTCTGGGTTCTTTGGTTCCCCCTACAATCTAAAAACATGCTAAGGTGAAGTCGAGTTGCCAAACCGTCAATAGGTATCAATGGTGTGTTTCTCGTAGCTTCTAGAATTGGCTCCGGACCCCTGCGCCCCTGCATAGGACAGGTGGGTGTAGAAGATGAATGTATTAGTAATAATGATAGGTATTGCTATTATTTAGATCAGTCTTCTCCGTTTTGTCCCTGAACAGTTGCTACAATCCAGACTTCCCATTCCAGATAGGGAAAACAAGTCCCCTTTCCAGTCAGTTGGGACGACACCTGTCTCCCAAATGGAAGCAAAGATTGCTTGCAATGTCAGGAGAACAGCCATATTACAGATTCCTGCAGCCTTCTCTACCCCCAGGTGGTTCACCACCTGTGCAATCTTAGTGAGATTGTGTGGGTCATAGGTAATTGGAGGATCAGCCTGAAGAGTTGTGGATCCAGAGATGTCCAACGTTCTAGACGGAGTTTCAGCTTTAAACAGCTGCTCAAAGTAGCCAACCCAGTGGATCAGAACTACAGTGTCATCGGTAAGGACCGTTCCATCATCCACCCTGACTGAGGAACAGATTTCAATGTGCATAATGCTTTGATTCCTTTGTAAGCAGGACATGGTTCACTAGACCACAGATGGTCTGTCACTTGCTCACAGATTCCTCTAACAAACACCTGCTTATGTGCCCTCAGGGCCCTCACAGCCATCCTTCTCAGTTACCCATGCAGACTGAGGCTGCTGCTAAGCTGTGGACTGTGGCTCCTCTCAATAATATCCAGGGTGTCTTGCGAGATGATCCAGAGATCGAATTTATCAACGGCAGAAGCCGCCGTGCCTTAGTAATTTGCCGTGCTGCCCTGAATATTTACAAGTTCTTGCCGGCAGATACTTGCAGTGCCCTCTTCCTCAGTTACCTCTGTGCCCTATTGTGTATGTGTAGATCATAATAAAGTCAATAAACTTATGAAATCAAGAACAAGTTCTTCCGTTTTTTACTTCTCTGTCGCCATGTCCATGATGTCTGGGTTGATAAGCACATCCCATAATTTTATGTTAGCCACGCCTCCATGGTTAAATTATTCAGAGCAGCTATTCTAGGCGATGCTTACCTAGAATAGGGAGGGTGAAAAGATTTAAAAGTTCTTTTGAAAGTGAGGCTGTATTGGGCGTATTTTTGGCACGTGTTTTTCATTCTGGCGTGAACAACTATCGGTGTTCTTTTAATATCAACAAATACATGTAAAAGTTAAAAACCTGAAGAATGTCTCCTCTTTACATCTGAAGGCAACTTGTTAAGGACCCTTTATAAGGCCACAAAAGTTCCAATTAAAATGCATATGAAAGAGGCTGAGAGGAAGCAGGCTGAGATGACGGCCGCTGCTTCTAAGACCCAGAAACTAACCACATTATTTAGGTAATTTTGCTGGTTATGCATGTCTTTCCCAATCATACCGCATCTGTTATGGAAATTATCTGTCATTACTTGACATTGGAATAATTTATAATAGACTGTAATAATTAATAGAAAATTGATATAATTCATACCAGATATGCTTTGAATTGAAGTGAAAACAAGCAGAAATTTCTATATGATAATGAGAAGAAGTAGTGCAATCTCCGTGAATCTGATTGGTTCTCTGATTGGAGGTGTGTTCACTAGGACATGTTAATGTTGTCGTTTAGACAATCAGCTGATTTATCTAGTCTAACTTAAATTAATTTTTAACTACAATTTCCATTTTGTACTAACAGGAAATAATTAAAGACTAATCAGAGTCTTGAATATGGTCACTCATGCATATTTTGAAATTTTGTTATGTTAGTGTGCAATGACTCAGTAAAAAAAAGTGTTCATTAAATTAAAGTTTTTATTACTGACAATAGCAGGTTCTGTTTTTTTTTCATAAAACATTTCACCATTACTGAGTAGGTGAATGAAGGCAACAGCATCTTTTTTTCAATAGCTAGTCTAACACTATTTCACAGGGTGCAAATACATTTATTGCCTTTGAAAATGTCAGAATGTTAGAGCGCTAAATATTTAATGCATCTGGCTATATACCCTTTTGCCCCAGAGCCCTGGCCAGTAATTCTTGATTGCCTTAGTTCCCTCCGAAAATATGGGAAAATGCCTTAGTGCCCTCCTATATTTGAGGAGATAAAAGGCAAACATTGCTGTGCCTCCCGAACAAAGTAATTCTACCCCTGATGATCGCCTTCTTCCTGGAACACCGGCAACATTAACACAACCCTCTGCAACCTTCAGGGTCTTGTCACAGAAGGTCTCCCACATGACATTAGAACCAGCCATCACACTCAAGTCTGCAAGTTATTTACACAAACCAGTCCAGATTTATTAGAAACAGTCTGATCTTCGAGTCTGGCCATGGTCAGCCTCATTCTCCAATGTAGGTTGTAGGTTACTGGACCTAAGCTGAATCTTCGGAGTAGCAAAAACAAGTCTGTGGTCAGAATTCCCAAACTGGGCATTTCTGTAAGCCCTGCAGTTCTGTAAGAGCCTCCAGGATCTGCCCACAAGGATGTGACTGATCTTCACCACACCATAAAAAATTTACAAAAGAGAGGAGGCCTTGTCCAAGGCAGTAATATCCTTTTTAAGGTATGGTGACCAAACCTGCACACAATATTCTAGGTGGGGTCTTACCAAGGAATTATATAATCTTAGTATCACTTCCCTTGACTTAAACTCCACACACCTAGAGATGTAACCCAACATCCTATTGGCATTTTTAATTGCGTCCCCACACTGGTGAGAGGGACATGGAAGCATTAACATACACACAGAGGACTTTCTCATATTCAGCTACCCATAAAATATCTGTACTTCATAGTTCTGCTATGGATTACCTGAATGGATTACCTTGCATTTATCTACATTAAATTTAATCTGCCAGGTATCAGCCCAGTCACTAATTAAATCAAGATCCTGTTGCAACCTCTGTGCTGCTAGTTTGTTATCTACTTTCAAGACCTATTTTGGTTTCATCTGCAAATTTAACCAGTTTACTGTATGTATTGGTGTCAATATCATTAATGTAAATTAGGAGCGATAATGGTCCTAAAATTGAACCCTACGGTACCACACTATGAACGCAGACACACTGTGACATTGTGCCTCTAAGAACCACTCACCGCTTCTAGTCTGTTTACCAGTATTTGATCCAAGCTACTACAGTTCCTAAAATCCGTGCTGCTTTGAGCTTAAGCAGGAACTTTTTGTCTGCAACAATATCAAAGACTGATCTGGAAATCTGAGTGGACTAGGCCTTAGGCCTTTTTGTGGTAAATATCTCTTGTAACTTCCTCAAAGAGCTCAGGTAGATAAGTTAAACAGAATCTACCTCTCATAAATCTATATTAGCTATCCCTCAGAATGTTATATGAATCCAGGTAATCTACCATTTCACATGGATTGTAGGTTTCATTACTTTTCCAGTAATGCAAATTAAACTGATTGGCCTATAGTTTGCTGGATTACTTCTATCCCTGTTTTTGAATATGGGGATTATTAGCATGCTTCCAATCAGAAGGTACCACACCAGCAGATAAGAAGTTCTGAAATAGTAAAGTTAAATGTTATAACATATTGGGGGTGGCCTGGTGATGTGGTGGTTGCCTCACACCTCTGGGACCTGGGTTCAAGTCTCTACCTAGGTTCCACTGTGTTTGGAGTGTGCATGTTCTCCCTGTGTCATCATAGGGTTTCCTCCAGGTACTCTGGTCCCCCCCCCACACACAACCCAAAGACATGCTGAGGCTAATTGGAGTTACTAAATTGCCCATATGTGTGTGAGTGTGCCCTGGGTTGTTCCCCACCTCATGTCCATAGCCTCTGGGATAGGCTCTGGACCCACCTCAACTCAGAAGGATAAGCAGGTTGGAAAATGGATGGATAATTATCTCCCTTAAAGGTAAGATCTCTAAGAATTTTTTTATTTTGAGCTTAGCTAGGCTTTTAAGTCTCAGTTATACATATATTTGTTATAGAGCACCTGTATTGGTGTACTAAGTGTAATGATGCACCTCAGGGCACATTTAAGGCACCCATCACTAGAGGTATTTCACCTTGTCAACCATCAACTACTGTGTAAAGTAGATGTTCCATACGTCTACCCAGATGGGCCACCTCAGATTGGAACCCATGTGCTGTCATGCAGCAGATGACACCTCAGCACCACACCAGTTTCCATCCCCAACAGACCTGACCCCGTTGTCTCTCCAGTGGTTTTGACTCATCCAGGGACAGCAACTCCCACAGAGAGCAGAAAATTGTCTTGTCTGCTTTAGAATAGAGGCTTTCTGTATTGTAATCCAAGGAAATCAACAAATCATTTAACCATGCAAGTAATTTTAGAAATAGTAATGTTTAGTTAAGGCAGTGGTTCCTAAACAGGGAGGCGCAAAAATATTGTGGAGGGGCGAACCAATGGGATCCCCTCAGGGGCATGCGCCACCCTAAAATCTCTTCACAGACTGGACGATTATACAAATAAAGCAGTGCAACATTACAGTAACTAACAATAAATAAACCACTAACTTATGTATACTATTACAGCATTAATGTAAATTATTTAAACTTTATTTTACCAGGTAAATTAACTGAAAACCAGTTCTCTCTGCTTTACGGGAAATTTGGGAGAAATAGCAGTTAACGCATCGGAACTTCCTGGGATACAAACATCATACAAACGACACATTCTTCAGCCAATAAGAGCAAAGTTGTGTCATCACAAAGGCTGTTCCAGTTTGTTCAGCTGGCTGAGTGGTGCTGTACATATGGAAGGCCAACGGGGCCAAAACGTCTTAAAACTTTATGCCTAAAGACACCAAATATTAATGGGCAGAGACATCAAATTTTCATGCCTTTAGATGCAAAAAAATCAACATGTCAGTTTTTCACACCTTGAGACATCAAAAACAGGCCGCATTTTCCAACGTGTGCTGACGTCGACAAAGTGACCCTTTCAAAATAAAAGCACCACCAACTCCTGTCCACAAACGTCCCTTAGTTGAGTGCTTCCCTCTTTTTTAATTATACATTCATTATCCATTCATACATGCACACTGATCACACACCTGCCTTAAGTACTTTTGTCCATTAGACAAATAATTGAACATACTTGTAACATCCATCCAGTGACTACATTTAACACATTTACTCAGCTATCCCAGCACCGCTTGTATTTAATGGTATCTATATCGGAGTCTTATTGTGTATGTAAAAAGCCATTTATACATAGATGTTGTTGAGACCTGGGCGAATGAACGAGCAGGGAGCGGAGAATAAGACTTTAAGGAAGCCGTGAATACGGGTAAACAGGGTTTTATTAAAGCAGACAGGGAGCAGCACAGGACGAACGTTAATGGCAGACCTGGGGAAAATGGACTCAGACGCAAACTAAATACACAGGACAAGGTGAAAATAGCAGGCAACAGGTGATCACAATCAGGAATTAGCACAAGGGGGTGTGGCACACACAAGGATCGTAGGAGCAGGTCATGACACAAGTTTCCAAACACAAAGACAGTGCATAAGGGGGCTGTTCCATAAAGCGAGCTAACCTCAAAAACCAGGCTTATTTCGACAATCCTGGCTTAATTTTTCCAAATTCAGTTCCACGAACGAGGCTAACCTGAAGCTCCGTTTAGTTACTATGTCAACATATGCTCTTGGACTACTTTGTGGCAGGTTAGCTGTGAAGCTTAGCTTGATAAATATGATTGGACAAGCCATGTGATGTCACAGCACAGCATTCTGCGATTAAGGCTGGGATTATTCCGGTGCTGTTCTCTCCCTCTTTCACACACATTGACCTGCCAATATAAAATTATTAGATTACATGCAGGCGATTCCAATTAATCAGAAAGTATAAAATGACAAGGAGTGCATTGAAGGCTTTTACATGAATAACCATGGCGTGCCCATTTATTCATAATCAAGCTGATGAGGGGGTGTGCATCATTCATAAAGCTTTAAGGCAACAGGTTCCACAAGTACTTCAGCCCAGTATAGATCAGTTGCATTTTCCAGATGATTATGTGTATGAGCGCTATAGATTTAGTAGACACACTATTACATATTTCTGTCAGTTATTGGAACCTTACATTTCTATGAACACACGTCGCTCTAAAGCCCTTACGGTTGCACAGTCTTTGTTTATCACTTTGTGTTACTTTGCCAGTGGTTTATTTCTGTACAGTGTGGGGATTTAAGCAAAGCTAAAGTGTGCCGTGAAATCAGGAAGGCTTAAATTGCATTAAAGTCATTTTTAAATATATCAATTTCCTTTCCTGGCCACAGGGGCATTTTTGGCATTAAAGGAAACTTTCTTTGGAATTAATGGTGCTGAATCTTTAAACATCTAGTCATTTACAACACATAAATCATTATCTGTACACAGCAAATACCGCATGGGTTTATAAGGCAGAGACATATGTTATTCTGCTTATTGTTGAACTAATGCCTGACCAAGAATTTCCAGTACAAGTGTAGCTATTTTCTTTAGAAGCGGGACTTAACTTACAGAACAAACTTAAGTGAACAAAAACCACAATACAGGACAGAATTATCAACAGATAAAAGGCATTGGACTGGAACATTAAATATAAAACCCACAGTTACTGCAGTGTATTAAAGTATATCCTCCTGAGACCCTACCCATTCATTTATGTCCATTGTAGTGGACATGTTTTTGCATCTCTTTTCACTGATGCAAGGAAACATATTTATTCCTGTTGTACACTAAAGAGGACATGCTTTGAAATTAAAATTAAAAATAAATTTGAAAAAATCTAAATTGTAAGATGTCTTATTTCCTCCAAAGACAAATAACCTATATTGAAAAGACACTTTTTTTCCTTGGGTCTCAGGAGGATATGATTAAATACAATACTCACAAGAGATTCTAATGACTTTTGTTCAAGATCCAAGATGGTCGACACCATCCACTACTGTAATGCATTAGAATATTTGTTTAAGACATTTAATACAAAGCAAGGCAGAGAGGAGAAACAGAGTAAAGACCTACCATACAGTACCTTTAACATACGATTGCACATAACTAGGAACATTACTGTTCCTCCCTCAAAAATAGGCCGTGCACGGTTCTGTGTAAGGGCCATCACCTCGGCTGGGGTACAGGCTGCTGGAGGTGGGCCCCCACCGGTTGCAGCAGCCGCTGCTCTCTTTTGGGTGGCTAAATTATACAATGCAAAGTGGGATTTTAAATTGTTCCTTTAAAAATGTAGTTATAAATTAGATTTACATTTTACCAATCTGAGGAATATTTTTGTATTTAATCTTCACTTGCTGCCAGGACCTTTTTGTTCCACTCATGTTGCTCCTGAAACCAAGCATTATTAATATTTACAATTATATATCACTTTTTATCCAAGATGGACCCATGCTGTCCTGTGTATCAGTGTTAAAATAAGGTACCTTAAAGTACCTTAAAACTGGTAACAAAATGCATATGCAAAAGGCAATTTTAATGACTATTCATTTTGAAGGCTTTTTCTCATTTAGTTGTTAAATAGTTTTACATCCTTAACACAAAGGTTACTTTAATCATGTTCTTATGCATTTAACCTGTCAGCCATTTTCTGCCATGCAGCCTCACAAGCTTTGATAATACAGCTCGTGTTCCCCTTTCTATTTATTATATCTTTGTAGTCCTCATAGGCTTGCAATAATAATTCTTGCTCCGCTTGGGGGAAAAACACAGCTCTTTTCTTAGCTTCCATTCTTACTTATACAGCATTGATTAACAAGGCTGCCTTTTATATCGCGTGGACGTTCAGGAGTCTTGCTTATATATCAAGCTTGGCTTGAATTAGCGGAGATTAAATACACCTGAATTTTGCTCGTGGAACTCAATGAGCCTGAACTAAACTGTTAGGGTAACTCAAGTGAGGCTATTACAAATAGGGTGAATTCAGGTAATGTGGGACAGTTAAGCTATGACACGTTTATTTCCTGGCTAAAGTAGATCCAATTAGAATAATTGTTATTGGGAGCTGGTATAAAAAGCACATGATCGGAAAACGTGATTTTATTGGTCTGAGGTCACAGTTGAGGGCGTGGCAAGCATTTTGCGGGAACATCCCTCAGAAATCGCAGCGTAAGGTGAATGACATGCTTTTGATTGAATTAATATTAAGGTTGTAAATCTTGTTAAAAAAAAATACATTCTACCTATTTTTTATGTAATTATGTTTATGATATACAGCTGCAGTAACATTTAATAATTTCAATTGACAAAGTTCTATTAAATTTTTTAAACAGAGTTATTTTTCAGTTGTCACACTTTACCAAACTAATTAGGGAAAGTGGAACAGTATGTTTCAGGTAATGTGGGACAATTGAATAGGCTTTCCCAAGAAGAGAGTAAGGACATATTTGACAGGATAGACTCCTAAATATAGAATATTCAATAAGTATACATAATATACAACATATACATAATAATATTTATTTATTTATGAAATGGAGAAAAAATCGCGAACTTAAATTTGTTTAATTATGTTAGCGTATAATGGCACCAAGGCAGAGAGAGACAGAGAAGAAAGCTAGAAAGGTGAAGGGGCAGAGACGGCTAAATGCATGGAATGAGGAAAGGATGGCAGGAGCAATAAATGAGTTCAAGCAACTAGAGCAGGAAGGGCAGACGCCAAAACTAAGACTTTTAACATGGGCCTGGAATGTTCCAAAATCTACTCTTCAGCGTAGAGTGAAGGGCACAATTGAAGGGCATGAGCATGCGATAGGGAGAAATCCTATGTTTTCAAAGAGGGAAGAGGATAAGCTGGCAGACTTAATAAAAACCTTGTCGAAAAGCCAGATATACAGTACAGAAGTTGGCTTTTGAATGTGCAACAGCAAATGGCATCCAGAGCTTTTCAAAAGAAAAAGGAAAGGCTGGACATTACTGGTTTGAAGGCTTCATGAAAAGAAATCCCAGCCTCAGAATGAGGAAGCCTGAAGCTCTTTCTGCAGCTAGAGCTGCATGTTTCAATCCCACAGTTGTTAAGCAGTGGTTTGCAAACTTTGAGGAGCTGTTGTGTGAACTAGAGATCCAGGATGTGCCATCACACATCTGGAATTGTGATGAAACAGGGCTCCAGGATAATTTTATCTCATCCAAAGTGATTTCTGAGGTAGGGACTCCATGTTACCAAATAACAGCGAGTGAGAGTGAGACAACAACTGTTATAGCCAGCCTAAATGCTGTAGGACAATATGGTCCCCTCTTAATAATTTTTAAGGGGAAACAGCTCAGGGCAGAATGGCTGTTTGGGGCTCCAAATAATTGTATGTTGAAAGTGTCTGACAATGGTTGGATTAACTCTGAGCTGGTCATGGAGTGGGGCAAACAGTTTGTTGCCACGCTCCCAAAGGATGACCTCCGACCACATGTGCTACTGCTTGATGGACACAGCAGCCATGTTTTCAATCTGGACTTCCTTACGCTATTGAAGAACTCCAATGTGCATGTAGTATGATTTCTACCTCACACTACACACATTCTACAGCCAGCAGATAGGTCCCTATTCAAAAGCTTAAAACATAATTGGAACCTGGAGGGCCAAAATATGACCAGGCAGACCGGAGGAAAGAAGCTACAAAAGGCCAATTTTTTTTGCTGTTTTTTCCAGAGCATGGGAAAAAACAGCAATTGTACAGACTGCTCAAGCTGGATTAAGAGGGAGTGGTATTTACCCAGTCAATTTAAATGCCATCAATCCCTCTCATTTTGCCCAAAGTATGACCACAGAACAGGTAATAGATCATACCTGCAACACCATTCACCATCATACCCAGAACTCATTTCACTGTCCTCCACCAAACTCTCTTCAGCACTTATCACCACCAAGCACTGCTTCTCCCAGTGGAATGGAGATGTTAACTACATCCATTTATGAAGTTGAGGTGGGAACTGCAGGAACCAGCTTTGCAGACTTTACCACAGTACCTACCCGTGAAAGGTCCACTGTAAGAAGCAGGGTAAAGCCCCCATCGTACCACTTAACAAGCACAGAGCACTTTGAATTCATCAGAAAAAGGGCTGAAACAAAGGCAGTGCTGAAATCCAGAGCCATAGCCATTAAAAAGACAAAATGCAAGCAAACCAAAGCACAGAATACAACACAGGTCCCTTGTGCTGTGTGCAGAGGGGTATATGGAAACAAAGATGATTTCAAGTGTACAGAGAACTGGATTGGTTGTGTAGTTTGCCATCGATGGTTTCACCAAAGCTGCGGGGAGGAAAATGGTATCATTGATGATGATGATTCCTTCACGTGCAAAGACTGCTTTTAAGCTATTTGCAAGGCACAGAAAACAAGGAAAAGGTTGATTTTGTTCAATTTTAATGTTCAGTCAATTTTTATTGAAGAAGCATTCAAAAATTTGTTACTGTTATATTTCAAAAAGTTGACGCAATGAAATATTAAGTTTTATGGTCAAATCTATTAGGCCTATTTACAGTTTTTACTGTTTGTGTAAGCTTAGCATGTAATGATTTTAAGTATTTTCAATGACTATTTTTAATTAAAAATAAAATTTATGTTCAGCTTTCCCTTGAGTTGTATTGAATAAATGTCTGTCCCACATTACCAAACCGCGTGTCCCACATTACCTGAAATGCGTCCCACTTTACCTTACGGATGCAGGGGAGTGTTTAGACTGGTGTCATGACCTCCATAAGCAATAAATTTCATTATTTTCATTTGATTTGATAAGTAGACATCTTAAGGATTGCAGAAAGGTATCATATGTGGGTTAATTACATTAGGTTAATGTTTCAATAGGCACTATAAATAAAAATGGCTAAAAGTGTCCCACTTCACCTGAATTCACCATAATCCTCAATTTTATAAGCTCGCTTTGTGGAACAGCCCCAAGATATTAGTTATTATTATTTTATTCTTGTAATATACAGCTGTTACTTTTTCATCATCTTTCGTTGTTCCACAGACATTATTTTAAAGTGAGTCAATATGAAAATGTTGGAGCAAAAATTACTGCATTTTAAAAATGTAACATGTTAAAATGATGGCAGCATATTGTGCCTCTGACTACCATTTCGGGCATCAGTGAAAATGGTCTATTGTGCAGAAA
>JAABNY020000095.1:30504731-30516996 GCA_015164015.2 Brevimyrus niger | reverse complement strand
ACTGTTATTGCAATGTACCTGGATAAAAGAGAGGTCAACTGTAAATAAAATTATACATGTACATGTTTCTTGAGTGAATATTTTTTGTATTTCACATAAATCTATGGATGCTGAATGGGCCACACATGTGACTTAGTTGAGATCTCTGTTAAAAGTTATGATGTGACATTCCTGAGATGTACTGACATCTCTTGCTCAGGAGAAAACGTTGAGGAGCAAGAGCAATAAGTTAGTCTCAGTTTTTTTTTTTTTTTACTCTCATTGTTGTCTAGGAGAAACTATCCAGATATTAAAGAGATCTCTTTTTTTGATTTTCCTTTCCTGTGGGCTTCCTGCTTAGCCATGACTTAATATTAAATTTGATCGCTGCAGGTTTTAGCCTGGCTGTACATACTAGAAATACTTGTGATGATATTTTCATTAAAAATTACTCACTGTTCCTTGGATGGGTTTTAAGTGATAATTAGCCACACACAGATCCCAGCTCACACAGCATGATGCTATCTGCTGCACATTTTCTATGGAGCAACAATCTATTCTGGGGCAAATTAGGCATATTGAGACTGTGGCTGTTGTGTTGTAGTGAAATGAGTCCAAAACAGGCTCATTGGCAGCTGAGATGTGCTGCTTTGGCTTTACATCTGGTGAAGCAGTATTTGATGGGACCTGAGACATATCTGCCTGCAGGAACTACTTGCCTTCCTCTTTGCTTTCTCAGCAGAGGCAGATGCAGGCTGCACCCAGTACCCCTGTAAATTAGATGAGATTGATGGTATAGTGCTATACATAAACTTTGTGGTTATTTTTGCTAGGTATACTGGAGAAGCTGTTCTTATTCTTCCATACTTTGATCTCATAAAGTCTAGTGGGTGTATTGGGATATATAACATGCTAATGGTCAGGATTTACTTTTCAGGATGGATTCTTGGCACAATCTTTGCATGAATATAAGTAATGTTGGGAGTGTTGACTGAATCTGAAGTCCCTGCATGTTAAATGTATTAAGCCATATTCATCATCATAATGCACAATTTTTATTAAAGCAATGCACATATTTATGTACATGAAATAACACATTAATACAACGGTACAGGAGAGAATATGATACTGAACAGGATATGACTTTATCATTCAAATACAAAGGGTGAGTGTATGAATCCAATTGAATTCTTCCATTAAAAGTGTCAAGCTCTTACTGTAGCTTACTGAGTGTAAACTAAATTTCCACTGTAAAGTGCAGCATAACTCCCCTTAGAGGAATATTTAGGATTCCCATATATTATTCCCTCGTGTTAATACTGATGCCATGCTGCTGTGCTGTGGTCGCATGATGGGGCATCTTCAGTTTACTTTGGCTTTCAGTGTTTCGTTTTCAGTGCTCTTTGTCTATATAGATGCCCAGCAGTCTCCTCTGCAGGACTCCCATATGCCCTGCTTATATAACAATGGGTCAGTATTAGCCAAGTGTCAGGAGACAATGCTTTCCAGTTCATCAACTTTGAGAAAAGAGGAGTACCAATCTGCTTGACAGTCTGCTAAAGGTAATACTATGGTGTGCTTGCAACCTGTGTCTGAATGCTCTCTATTACGCGGTGCAGTCATATAGAGACCACATACCTCACTCTGTCATTCAATCTAACAATGAAATGTTGCATGAGTTCCTTAAGGCATTTTTCACATCAATTGCCATAATATATATATTGATAACCTGTACTAGGTTTGCAAAAATGTGGAAAAATTCTGGAAACTTTACAAAAATATTAAGTAAATGATTTCCTAATGAATAAAATGCTGCGTTTTGCTGTTATTTATAGGCTATAACAGGTGTTTTGTCTATAATTAATAAGTTGAGTTGGGCCATTAGAACTCACACAAGCTGTCAGATACAGCAAAGAAAGCAAACTGTATGAATAATACAATGTAGAAAATGTCGTAGAAGCAGTACGTTTTGATGCAGATGCTTATTTTGTGAACACAGTTATTCACAAGCACTTGGTTACACAATGTTATCAAGATTACTGCCTTAAAGTTCAGCGTCTTGCGATTCGAATGGCATGGGTATGATTTCTGTGGGTCAAAGGGTTTATGAGTTATTGTTTTTAAATTCAATCAATGCATTATGCAGCGATTGGGTCCCAAAGGCTGAATTGTCAATGAAATGGTGTTAGCTAGCTTACATTTAGCAGATCTGATTTACTGGCTAGTTAGCTACTGTATAAACACATTTATAATTGATAGTTTATTGTTTTTACGCCTCCCTCAGCTTGCTCTTTGTAGGGTAAAGTTGTCCACGAAGGGCAGCCACCCGTAGTAGTGCCCAGGGAGATGGGGGTTAAGGGGGTAGATGTGGATCTTTTCCATGCTGCGTAATATTTTCTAGTTAAACTTTAATAATATAGATCAAGTATATTTACCACAGTAATACCATCAAAACATGACTGCATGTAGTCCTGAGTTCAAATTCAGTAGTGTGGCTTCAATAGTCCTGCTATAGTGTGCATGATTCTAGAAATGATCTGTGCATGTGATGGAGGAATGCACAGCGCTGGGTAGAAATTCAACTGTTTCATCAGGTTGTTTTAACCAAGATCATATTGCAAAATGCTTTTTTCAACTACTTTTACGTTGCCTGTTATAGGCTGCAATTTAGCAAATTTCCTGTCTATTCCTGTTAATTCCTATGAATTTCTGTTAATTCCCATGGAAAGTGTTCAATTGAAAATTCCCAGAATTGTGCAACCTTGTCCTGTACCTAGAGTGTACTAGTACACTCTTACTTAATGAATTAATTAACCAGAAGCTAAGTTTTAGTTAAGTACTGATCCCATGTTCATTATCATGAATCAATCATAACAGTTCATGTATTTCTTGCAGTTAATATATTTGTTCATAATTTATACTTAAGTAGTGGGTTACTAAGTTACTTGTGCCCCCTCAAGTAAGGTGTTACCAAGTACTTTACAACCCAGAATTGGAGCATCTTTATGTTTCTTCAGGCACGCTTATACAAGAAACATGATAAGAAAATACTTTAATAATTCTTTACTAATGATGTGGTTGCATGGGGAATAAAGATAAATAAAGATCTTAGCATGTAATATAGCATTCTGAGTTTTAGGATATGGGTATGGGAACTTCACAAGAAAGCTGAAGATCATCAAGAACAACTTATCGGTCCCTTTAAAAAAAATCAAATATGTAACCCTTTGGGGTCATGCAAATGTTCCCTTATCTGCCATTGCAAATCCCACTGGAGATGCGATGAACTGATCGCTCTGCCCATACCCTGTATATCTAGTCCACAGATGGTGCACTGACTCACACATAACTCCACCCTGGCACTCACAGAGTGTGAGGTGAGATATTTCACAGGAAGGAGTCTGTACTGATATCTTCCCAGCCGTAGCATCAGTGTGGAATGTAAATTTTTAATCCAAATGAGTCAGATTTGTAGTGCACAGTAAGATGAGACACTGGTGAGAGGGAAAACCTGTAGAAAGATTTCAGAAAGTTCTCAGACTCAGATGTGTAACGTATATCCACGTGGCAGTATGTTGATTTTCATATGCTGTGCTCCTGATGTAGCCTATTCTAAATATGTCTTTTCATCCATCCAGTGACCAGAGCCTATCCTGGAAGCTACTGGCACAAAGTGGGGAAAAACTCTGGGTGGTGTGCTTACCCATTGCAGGGCACACACACCATTCACACCTACAGGGAATTTTCTTTACTCAAATTCACATTAGTTTGTTTTAGACTGTGGGGGGAATCCAGAGGAAACCCCACGTGGACATGGGGGAACAGCATGAACCACTGCACCACCATGCAATTCACATCTGGAAACACTTCAACATTGTGCCATATGGATACTCCCAAATACAGTAGGTCTTAATATGCAGTAGATATCACACTGTAAATACTAATAGTTATCTGAAATACATACTAAATACATTTGTTGATTTTACTTAAGTTTAAATTTTTGCAATTTTTTATCAAGTTGTTGTTACTTTCATAGAGAAAAACACAGTTTACTCATTATTTTCGAGTATAAAGTTCCCTTCAACTAATCTTGTATACAGGAGTTTCAATTTAAGTCAGATGGTTTGCGTGAAATTTTAAATTTGAGATAAGTCTGCACATGCATTTACTAATATGTAACAATTTTATTACCTTGTAAATAGTCTGTAGAGTTTGCAAACTACCCCAATGCTTTTGAGGTAGCTGATTTTTGGTTTATAATGGAATAATATAGATTTACTGTAATATTTCTTATGTGAGTGTGAGAGTTTGAAAGCATGAGTGTCACACCAGATGTGTAAGAAATGGAAACCTTGTGTATAGGAGGGATTCAAAAGCATTGCAGAATCGGCTCGAAATGCCATCTTGTCCCTTAAAGTAAGGGATACTCGGAGAATGTGAATGCAAGCCAGTAGCATGGTGGCCCTGAAGGTCAAAACACAACAACATTTAAAAAAACACAACGACATTACAGAAATCACAACGACATTTCAGAAATCGGAAAGGGTAGAACCACACTTCTTGTTTGTGATTGGACAGTACCCATGGAGTGACATGTGTTGTGTATGTGCATTCACTACAACTCCCAGGATTCAAAGTGTCACAAGGGAGTTATAAAATTGGCAAGGCCCCTCCCTACAGATGAAGTTTCTGGGAAGTGTGCGATTGTTGTATGATTGAAAAAGTTCACAACTTGGTCTCCGTTTATCTTATTCTTTTAATAGTATGCAATCTGTGTATTACTTTATGCACACAACAACATGGTGAATTTATTTTGTACTTTCTCTGTATATTACAATCATGAGAAAAGTAAAAGGGCTAAAAGTTTAAATGTTTTTGTGTAATAGGTTAAAAAAAAAGAGTTTAAAACAGAGAGATTATACAAGCAATGTGATTTTTGTTATGGGGACAAAATATACTTTTTATAAATTTGTGTATAATTAGTGTGCAGTTGGGTTAATCGTGCAAAGTGTTTTGAAAAACACCATGGCAGTGTCACACATGTACATACATTTAACACACATGTACAGGTAGTGTCTCGTGACTACGCCGGCACTGTCACAGAACAGCGCTGCAGTGTCACAGGACAGCGCAGAAGTGTACTGTTACGTCTGGCATGCATGTACAGGCAGTGTCTCTTTACTATGCCAGCAGTGTCTCGTAGTGCAGTTTGACTTGATGGATTGTCCTGTGACAGCACGTTGAGTGCCACTGAAGATATATTTGTCCAAAACAAACTAATATTCAATCATTAGCAATTTAAGTGTTAATGGGAGTTCTTTGTCTTGTATTTATCAGCCTATATTGTGATGATTTGGCTCTTTTTACTCGTCAATGCTGGAATGATGACAACACCAGAGAGTAAACTCCAAAGGAGGGAATCTCCAGACTTTTATTTAGTAACTAGTGCCAAGCATGCATATTGGAACAATTTATACCCATCTCAACTCCTTGGCTGAAATCTTGCCCCAAGGCATACAAATAACACTGAATTTCGCCAGCGGTAACTTTTACACATTGGATGAAACTGACTGAAATTATCTCCTAAACATTTCCCCTAACACAAAACACAAAGAACTTTAACAATAACTAATTTATCTTAAATCAGACCCAAAACAACCTGAACAAAACCTGGTAGGAGCAGTGCATGCTGGAAGTCACACCCCCCTATCCTAACTCCATTACACTGCCCCCACCTGAGCTGTGGATATCCCCAGACACTTAATCCAACACAAAGTCTGTGAGGTGCCAATGCTGCTGTCGCTGCCTCTGTGGCTGGCCTCCGGCACTTTCAACAGCAGGAAGAGAACAAACAGTGGGCTGAGGCTCATCCTCACCCCGCGCCCCCACCTGAATCACACCCATATGCCGGTAAGACGCAAGATGGTCCTGGTCTAGCACCACCAACTTCGCCCTTCTGCTCAGCCAAACCCGATAAGTCACCTCTGAAAGTTTTTCCAAGACAGTGCAGGGGCCTTCCCAGTGAGACATGAGCTTAGGTGACAGCCCCCTCTTTCTCATCAGGTTGTACACCCAAACCTTCTCCCCAACCCCAAAGTCCCTGCCCTGGGCTTGCACATCATATGCTCGCCGCTGTTTGGAACCAGCCTCTGCCAGCGCCTGGCGGGTGTGCTCATACACCACCTGCAACCTCTCATGCAGGTCATACAGGTACTCCAAGTCCGGCTTACCAGGTACCTCTGGCTCAGGCGAGGAAACGAACACCAAGTTCACAGGCATCCTCAGCTCCCTCCTGAACATCACTGCCGCCGGGGTGGATTGTGTTGATTCCTGGATCGCGATGTGGTATGACCACAGCACCAGTCTTTGCTATGCCGTAGTGCTCTGCACCCGTGGCACCGTGGACCAAAGTGAGCACCACTGTTCGCAGGGATCCAGAATCAAAAAGCAGGAGTTTCGTTACTCCATTGGGAAACTAGTGCTTTTAGTTCCTGGTCAGCAAGCATTGGAGTCATCCGCCCAAACCGGATGCCGATCAGCCTGCACCCAGTGCAAAAACTAGCCCAGGTTACTGTCCCTGTCCTGTATAATCCTCAGCTGCTGCACGCTCAGCTCTTCTTCAGCTCTGCAAAACTCTCCGTGCGCGTCGCGCATACTGCTACATGCTGAAGTCCAGCATCGGCAGCAGCTCTGTCTTTTGCCTCCGTTCTCTCACAGTATTTACATTCCCCTTCCATGCATGGACGCCGGGACAAAGTGTCAGCGTTCCCATGCAAGCGAACGGCACGGTGCTAAATCTCAAAATCTCAAAGGTCTGGAGAATCTCTAGCCAGCGAACCATCTGGCCCTCTGGCTCTATGAAGTTCATCAGCCATACCAGCGATGCATGGTCAGTACACAGATGGAATTTCTGCCCGTACACGTAAGGGCAAAAGTATTTCAGCGCCACCACCATAGCCAGCAGTTTGCTGCACATCACGCAATAGTTCCTCTCTGAACGGGAAAGAGATCTGCTGAAATAGGCAAGGACATACCCCTCTCCTGAAACAACACAGCCCCAAGTCCAACATCGCTCGCATCAATATCTAATACAAAAGTCTGCTGGAGGTCCGGATAACCCAGTACAGGTGCAGAGAATAATGAGGTTGTGGTGTAGCAGGCTCGTGATAGTGACAAAGTGCCGGTAGTATGACGCTAAACCCAAAAAGCTCTGGAGCTGACGACAGATGTTAGCGGGCACGGGCCAGTCTCTTACCACTGTGATCTTTGCTGGGTCAATGGCTACTCCTCTCTCACTAATCACATGCGGTTTCACGACAGAACAGATGGCACTTTTTCGGGTGCAGATGCAGATTAGCGTGGCGTATCGCCGCAAACACCGCCGCAAGAGGTACCAAGAGGTCATCGAGGTACACCACACAGCGCAATTGTGGAATATTTCCCAGCAATTTTTCCATAAGCCGCTCGAACGTGGCCGGTGCGTTGCATAATCCGAATGGCATGACTTTCAAATCTTGCCCCAAGGCATACAAACAATACAGCGTTTCGCCGACGGTAACTTTCATACATTAAATAAAACTATCTGAAATTATCTTCTAAACATTCCCCGTAACACAAAACACAAAGAACATTAACAATAACTAATTTAACCTCTAAAACAGACCCAAAACAACCCGAACAAAACCCGGTAGGAGCAGTGCATGCTGGGAGTCACACCCCCCTATCTTAACTCTGTTACAATACTAATGGAAACATAACATGTGGGAAGATGTGAATGTGATTTCTACTGTTACTTAATGACAATGTAGATGTAAATCTGCATAAATGTCTGGTTTGTTCTGTGTTTTTCTTAAACAACAATGGATAAACCACATGGGAAAAAGTATGAAGTGGAGGTCATGTTTACAGAAATCGAGAAAAGAAAAGTGATGTTATTTGGTGGTATAAGTGGCATCAGCAATACACGAAAGTTGACGGAGTGGCACAGCGTGTCACAGTTAAAAGTGTTGGTTTCCGAAATTCGCACAGTGTCGAAATAAAAAAGAAGTTGTTGGACATTAAAATCGACGTGAAAAAACGAGTGTCCTTGTAAAGGAACAGGTAGCCTATAGCGCAATTCCTTATCATCTACCTTTGTAATGCTGGCCCCAGTTTAGCACACAGCTCCTAAAGGATTGCTCTTGGAAATCTGAATCGACTGAAAAGCCAGTCATAATCAGTATATGATCTCTGAATACGTGCTCTCTTCTAATACTTCCATAAGCTATGTATTCCAATAATGCAAGAGCTGCCATAGTAGTTGTAATAGTTCGGTCATTTTCTGCACCGTTTTATTGTTACAAATTGATTAAAAATCAGGTGCTGTACATTTGTAAACAACACACAATTAATGTCGGTGTGTTTGATTAAGTCAGTGTCATGATTGTGAGCCTTATAATTGAAAATGAAATTGACTTAGTAAATTAGTTTCATGATTATTTTTCACGGGTGTTCACAATAGAGAACACAAGTAACTTACCACCAATTAGTACGAACACAGTGTTGTCTATGACCAATATATGTATAACTGATGTGGTGCTAAGCCTAGCTAAACTCAAAATAAGCAAATTGCAGGGTCCTGATGGCATGTTACCTATAGTTTTAAAAGACATGAGGGATATCATTAGCCAACCTTTAACTTTAATATTCCAGAAATCATTATCTGCTGGTGTGTTACCTTCAGATTGGAAGCTTGCTAGTATAACACCCATATTAAAAACAGGGGATAGAAGTAATCCAGCAAACTATAGGCCAATCAATTTGACTACAATTACTGGAGAAATAATGGAAGCTATAACCCAAGTGAAAATGGTAGATTACCTGGATGCAAATAACATTGTGAGGGATAGCCAACATGGATTTAGGAGAGGTAGATCCTGTTTAACAAATCTACTTGAGTTCTTTGAGGAAGGTAAAAATGAAATTTATCACAAAAAGGCCTACGATGCGATCTACTTATATTTCCAGAAGGCCTTTGTTGTTGACTCCCACAAACGGCTCTTGCTAAAGCTCAAAGCTGCAGGAGTTTTAGGAACCGTGGCAGCTTGGATCGAAAACTGGTTAACTGACAGGAAACAGGGAGTAGTTAAGGCACAATGTCACAATGGGTCTGCGTTCATAGTGGGGTATCGCAGGGTTAAATTTTAGGACCGCTATTGTTCCTAATTTACATTAATGATATTGACACCAATACATACAGTGAACTGGTTAATTTGCAAATGACACCAAGGTGGGTGGTGTAGCAGATACTGATCTAACAGCAGAGAGGCTACAATGGGATCTGGATTTAATTAGCGACTGGGCTGATACTTGGCAGATGTAATCTAACACAGAGGTTTTCCATGCAGGGAGCAGAAATATAAAGTACAGATATTTTATGGGTTCCACTGAAATACAGGTAGCCGATTACGAGAAAGATCTCGGTGTGTATGTTGATGCTTCCATGCCCCACTCTTGCCAGTGTGGGGAAGCAATAAAAAAGGCCAATAGAATGTTGGGTTACATCTCTAGGGGTGTGGAGTTTAAGTCAAGGGAGGTAATGTTAAATTTATAAAAATCGTTTATAGTAAGACCCCACCTGGAATATTGTGTGCAGGTTTGGTCACTATACCTTAAGATGGACATTGCTGCCTTAGAAAAGGTGCAATGGAGGGCTACAAGAATGATTCCTGGGGTCTCATTTATCAAGTGTGCGTACGCATGGTTTTATGTGTAAATCATGCGTACGCACAATTCTACTAATAGAATGCGATTCATTTTTTTGTACGTGTGTGAGAAAATGTGCATACATTTTGAAGAACTCCTGACTGTGTGTAAGCAGAATCCCCTAGTGGTACAGAATTGTAATCACATATAAACCCAGTGCCGTTATACTACAATGCCTTTATACTTAAATGTCAGTGTTGATAAATTGATTACTTGAATAATTGAATACAGCAGGTGAATCTGAGTTATCTGGAAATGAAAATAATATAAAATCCACAATTGAAGAACTGTTTTTGGAAATGCAGTGACTACAATGGCAGATGTTGTGCTTCTTGAAGATTTGCAACAAGCACTTTTGCGCAGAGATCGCGTTTTCAGGGACCGCACAGACTTACTCGCTGAGAGTGATGAGTGGCTCATTAGTCTTTTTTGTTTGCCAAAGGCAATTTTGCTTGATTTGTGCCAGCAGTTCTCACAACTTTTGGATAGGTCAACAAAGTGCACCCGTGCAGTCCCCGTGCACACTCTTTCTACTATTGGCTTTTTAGCCACAGGCACATTTCAAAGGGAAATTGGCAACAGGTCTGGTATTTCTCAACCCACCATGAGCCGAATTATGCCACACATTTTACATGCAATTATATTACTTACATCACAGTACATTATGTTTCCAAATACCGCAGCGGAAAGGACAAAAATTATGACCTATTTCTATAACATCACAGAATTTCCAAGTGTAATAGGGGCAGTTGACTGCACACATATTACATACTGTCGATGAATTTGCATTTATAAATAGAAAAGGCTAACACTCCATTAACGTGCAGGTAATCTGTGATGCACACTTGAACCTGCTAAATGTCGTTACGAACAGCCCAGGAGGAACACACAATTCCTTCATCGTGCAGAACAGCTTCGTGGGACTTCGTCTTCAGCACAGCGCTGCTGGAGAAGGCTGGCTTATTGGTAAGTGTGTAATGATTAGGTTACTTCTTCACAACATCTAGTGTACTGTATTTTATGTTAATCTACATCATAGCAGGGGATGACCCCAGTGGCAAACCCTGTATCCCAAAAAGAGCTGAATTACAACCTAGCACGTGAGCGCACAAGAACCACAGTAGAACGTGAAATTCTTTACGGTTCTAATGGTTCTAAATCTAATAAGGAGTAATTGTGAGAAAATGGTGAGATCAATTGGAGTTTCTATTGAACTTGCATGATGCATTTAGTGAATCACTAATGTTCCTCAATTTCACATTGATTTGGTGCAGTTCCTCTTTTATGCTTGCAATGCCTCTCACTAATTCCTCTTGTGTTTTCAGAACCACATCCGTCAGGACTCGTGCCTCAAAACGCATCAGATGTGCTGAAGTGGCAGGCGGAGCAGGACCTGGCAAAACTGGCAGATCTATAAAATAAAAATTGTTAAATGAACAATCCAAATCATTTGCAATGTGAGTGTTATTTATCTATGAATAATATATCGCAACACAAACATTTGAAAACCTAACCATTTTCGGATGGTTCAGCCTCTCCTGCAGTTGATGCGATTGTACTTTCAGTGTCACCATCGGGGATTACTCTGCTCATTGACATTTCACCAATAATTGTTGCTATCTTGTCATCCAATGGTGACACTGAAATAAGACTCTGGCCTCCTCCTGTGGCACCGAGGTCTCTTTTGTGGGCTGCAATTCTATTTTTAGAGGACACTTTCAAACCACTTTTTCTTGACTTTTGCAGTATTTCTACATACAGGTGAGACGGCATTTACTGCATTAGTAACCTGTCCCCACACCAAGTCTTTTTTTCTTTGACATTCCGTCTGAAAAATCAGTAAACAAAACTGTCCTATTACGTTGTACCACATTTAAAAGCACTTCCACTTCGTTGTTTGTGAAGTTTTTGTCCTTTCCTCTCTTCATGGGATCTATGATAACGGTTCTATAGTGCCCTGGTGGCATTGAGTTTTTATAAGGAAGGTTGTTTGCCAAATAAGGTAATATGAGGGGGTTTCTGTATGCAAATGTAAAGTACTATGCACATGCACACAATTTAGAAGGAGTGCGCTTCATCATCAGTTATTTCGTACAGCTGTGTGTACTCACGTTTGATAACTCCCAACTTTTTTGTGCTTATGGCTGTTGGTATACGCACTAGTTAAGAGCTTTTTTTACGCACACTTACATAAATGGGACCCCTGGTCATAGAGGAATGTCATATGAGGAGAGGTTAGCTGAGCTAAATCTGTTTAGCCTTGAACAAAGGTGACAAAGGGGGGACATGATCCCGGTCTATAAGATTCTAACGGGTCTGGATGCTATTCAGCCAAATGGTTATTTCAATATTTGTTTAAATACTAGAACTCGTGGCCATAAGTGGAAATTAATGGGAGAACATTTTTTTAAAAATTTGAGGAAGCACTTCTTTAGTGGGTAGCACTGTTACCTCACACCTCTGGAACCTGGGTTCGAGTCTCTGCCAGGGTCACATGTGTGTGGAGTTTGCATGTTCTCCCTGTGCCGTCGTGGGGTTTCCT